>ML095099.1:0-10253 GCA_003697995.1 Taxidea taxus jeffersonii
ATTGTTTAGCCATGAGAAAGAAGGAAATCTTGACATTTGTGCCAACATAGTTAGATTTTGAGGGCATAATGCTAAGTAAAATAAGCCAAACAAATACTCCATGGTTATTACTTATATGTGGTACCTATTAAAGAGTCAAACTTAAAGAAGCAGAGTAGAAAAGTGGTTGCCAGGGGCCGGGGTTGGGAGAAATAGGGAGAGATCAGTAAAGGGTACAATCTTTGAGCTATGAGAAAGTTCTGAGGAGCTGATGTAAAACATGGTGACTATAGTTGATAACACTGTATTACATAATTGAATGTAATTAATTTCTTGAGTATCTTTCCAAAGTTCTTTTTTTTTTTAGTGCATATGTAAGCAAATGTTTAGGACTTTTTGTGTGGTTACTTTTTTGACATTTCAGTCTCTAATTGTTACTTGAAATTTATTCTGGTGTGAGAAGTGAGATATGGATTGACCTTTTTTTTCTAGCATAATACTCAGTTATTCAAACATTATTTATTATATACTTCATCTGTCTCTCAGTGATTTCAAATGCTACCTTAATCATATAAATTCCTCAAGGTGAGTATCCTATATGTATGTATTCTAAATTTCTATGTTTATTTTAAATCATTTTGTTACATTAATTTTCTAATACATGTCAAGCCTATACTCTCTTCTATTCCATTATTATCTGATTATTGTAGCTTTATACTATGTTTCAATGTCTGAGCATGTGGTTCTACAGTAGTGATTTTTTCTCAGAAATGTTTTCATAATTCTTCCAGATATTATTGCTTGTTCGTTTTTCACATAAACTTTGGAATCAGCTTGTCTTGTCAAAAACTACTTTAATACTTTTATTGTTAAAAGTATTTTAACTTTTACTGTTAAATTTATGAATCAGTTTAAGAAAATTAATATGTTAATGATATTGAGTCTCTTGTTGCCTTTCCACTTGTTGAAATCTTTTGTCTTACTCAGGAACATTTTAAAGTTATCTTCATAAGTATCTTTTAAGGTTTATTTTTAAATATCTTACACTTGTTACTACTGTATGTGAGATCTTTTACATCTTCTAACTACCTGTTTTTTGTTAATCTCAGTATGTTATCTCTTATTTTTCCTTAATCTCCTTAATCTTTCCTTAACTCTGTACCTGGTCATTTTACTGATTTCTTTTATTGTTTGTAATAGGTTTTCAATTAATACATTTGATTTTTCCAGATATGTAATCCTATAATGGTAATTATAATGATAATTTTACTTTCTTTTTTTTTATATCTCCAATTTCTTTCTTTCATGTAATTGCATAGGCTAGTATCCCTAGAATAATCTTACATAACAGTAACAAAATTGAAATGCTTGTATTGAATTTATTAAGAATAAAATTTGAGGGACGCCTGGGTGGCTCAGTTGGTTAAGCGGCTGCCTTCGGCTCAGGTCATGATCCCAGCGTCCTGGGATCGAGTCCCACATCGGGCTCCTTGCTCGGCAGGGAGCCTGCTTCTCCCTCTGCCTCTGCCTGCCTCTCTGTCTGCCTGTGCTCGCTCTCTCTCTCTCTCTCTCTCTAACTAATAAATGAATAAAATCTTAAAAAAAAAAAAAAGAATAAAATTTGAATGGGAACTTAATTTTATAAAATCAGATTTTTTTCAATATCTATGGGATTGATTATATGATTTTCCTTCTGGAATCTATTAATACAGTGAATAAGTAATAGATACCTAAAAATCGAACCCTTCTTGCATTTCTATAATAAATCCTATTTGATTTTTGTGGCAAACTTTGCAAATAGTCTTTTTATTACCTTTATTTTCAGAATATTTAATAGTTTTAATCTGGCTTTTCACCTTCACCCAAATTACTTAAGACAGAATTATTAATATCCAGGAAGTAGGAACTTTTTGTTCTTTTTGCTAAATTCCAGTTTTATTGCATTGTGACTAGAGACTATTGTTTGCACTATTTCTAATGTTTTTTAATTGATTGACACTTCCTCCCCTTATAGATAACTACTTCACAAACTCATAGCCTCTTAAATCTCTAACACCTTTTCCTCTCTCTTCACTCTTAGCTGATGACCTTGCTTCCCACTTCACTGGAGCACAAAATGGAAACATTCGGAAAATATGTTCCACAAACTCCCACAACAATATCTTCCTACCTACCAGGGTCTGAACTGGATACACTGGATGCACTGCTGCCCCTCTGTTTCTAACTCAAGGGCTTTGCTTCAGCAGTTCTTCCTGCTTTCTCTGATATCAACAGTTTCCCCTCTCTCCTCATTTCCACCAGTGCACAGCCATACTATTATCTCTCTCATCTTAAAAACAAAACACAAACAAAATTATCTTTTTCTCCTGCAGGCTCTACCATTTTTCTTGGCCTGCTTCCTCCTACTTTACAGCAAAACGCCTTGAAAGACATAATTTTCCTCTCCTCTTCTCACTGAAGCTAATTCCAGCTGGGGTTTGAACTCTGCCACCCCACCAAACCTGGGCTTCTCCATATCACCAATGACCTCCATGTTGCTAAATCCAAATCTTGGTCTCCATTGAACTTGACTTAACACTTATCACAGTTAATTACTCTGTCCTGATGGATGTGATATCTTCACTTATTCTCCCAGATACTACGTACTTCACTGTCCTTCAAACCCACTTGCCGTTCCTTCTTAGTATCCTGTACTAGTTTTTCTTTTGCCCTTTCACCTCATAGTATCGATGTGTCCCTAGCTTGGTTCATGGATCTCTTAATATCTCCTGCTCTCCCTGTACTCACCCCCTTGCTGATTCTCTCTCAGCTCTGTGGTTTTAGGTAGCATCTATTGTCAAATGATCTTGAAATATATGCCCGCAGCTGTGACCATTCCATTAAGATTAACTCATTAATTTTCGACTCTGTATCTCCACTTGGATGTCTAATGAGTGTCTCAAATATATCCTGCCCCAAACTGAAGCCTCGATCTTCTTCATACCCAGAACCTGCTCTACCCACAAGCCTCCCCCATTTAGGTTAATGGTGTCTCTGTCCTGGTATCTGACAGGCCCTCAGTAATCAGAAAGCATGGATTTTTGTGCCTAGGTGAGTGTTTACTAGACCTATAGCAAAGGTTGGCTTGTTGCCAGGAAAAGGTAGGGACTGTGTCTCCATATTATAAATGCTTTAAAATAAACGTGAGGGACACCTGGGTGGCTCAGCTGGTTAAGCGGCTGCCTTCGGCTCAGGTCATGATCCCAGTGTCCTGGGATCAAGTCCCACATCGGGCTCCTCGCTCGGCAGGGAGCCTGCTTCTCCCTCTGCCTCTGCCTCTGCCTGCCTCTCTGTCTGCCTGTGCTTGCTCTCTCTCTCTCTCTATAACAAATAAATAAAAATTAAAAAAATATTAAAAATAAAATAAAATAAAATAAAATGAACGTGAGCTAACCTTCACATATAGGGCCATTATATTACCTTTTTTCAAATTCCACTATAATACTTTGACCTGCAAAAGACCTCATCTTTGTACATTTGGGGACTATTCTCTTTCCTAATTAAAGTCAGATGGTTGGCTTGTGGGTTTTTTTTTTCTTTCCTGAGCTGCGTTTTAACAGCTGTGGTATATTGCCAATGAGTTATCAGTGGACAGATATGAGATTCCTTTATGATGTTAAATGACATATTACAGCATTTTCCCCCACAAACTACAAAAGCTCAACATCATGCACAATATTAAATCTTGTGCAAGTAAAAATGTAAAAATACATGTTGATTTCTAAAATATAGCTGTAAAATGTTTTTTTGGCCATTTTCCTAACATCTGCTCTATTTCATGAGAAATATTTTTACAGAATTGGATGATCTTTGGTCTCAAATTTTTAGACAACAAACAACAGCCAAATATCTGACTTTAACTACTGGAATGGAGGAACCATAACTAATTAATTTAAAACTAAGGTCTACCAATATAATTATTGATAGGCAAGAGTCACAAACAGACACTTTGCATAGTCGCAAATTATTGCCACACAGATTACTTATGAATTACAATGGAGAGAATAGAAGGCTATTTATTACCTAAACAAGTGGTCCAAGTTAGAATCACTGGTAACAAAAAAGGCTATCTTTGTACCTCCTCATATTGTGGGGAAGTATATAACATCATTTATTTAGTATTCTTACCAAAATGTTTAACTTGAATATAATCATGAGAAACAAAAACAAAATCCAGCAATAATGATTCTGTGGTTATATTGGAAAAAGTCCTTGCTCTAAGAAGATGCATTTAGGGTTGAAGTATCACAATAAGTGCAACGCATTTCCCTATTTCTTTAAAATATTTTATTTATTTATTTATCTGAGAGAGAGGGGGGAGCAGGGAGTGACAGCAAGAGGGGAGAGGGGCAGAAGGAGAGAGACAGAGAGACAGAAAGAAGCAGACTCCCCCCTGGGCAGACAGCCCAATGCAGTGCTCAATCCCAGGACCCTGAGATCATGACCTGAGCCGAAGGTGGACACTTAACCAACTGAGCCACCCAGGCACCCAAAGAGTAACTCACTTTCAAATGGATCAGTAATGACAGAGACAGAGAGAGAAAGAAAGAAAGAGAAAAAGAAAGAAAGAATATGACAAAATGTTGACAGTTGTTGAATCTAAATGAAGGGTATACAGGTGTTCATTGTACTATTCTTTCAAAAGTTATATAGATTTGAAATTTTTCAAAATAAGAAGTAGGAGTAAAGGTCATAAATTAGTGCTTTTATGAAGTGATCAGTTGTTATAGTCATATATCTCTGTCACCTGGACTCAAGGCAATATTTCATTGAGATTTATTAAAAATGACAGAAGATATGACTATGTGAATACTCCGGCAGCTCATTTTCCCCCACAGATGATGGACCAGACCACTGTTAAAACCGAAAATGTTATTTGCAGTAGGGTAACAGTGAACATAGTTACTGTCTACCTAGTCACTCAAACTAGCAGGTTCATTTGCTCTTAATTCCTTCCCTCCCCCACCCCAAGTGACCACCGGAAAGACTCTTAGTCTATAAACATGCTGCTTTTTGCACAGAACACCTTCCCTCCCCTCCTTGTTCAGGGACCAGAACAGGGGTCCCATCCTCCATGATGTCTGGGATGGCACGTCACTCCTTCTACTGGCTCCCACTGCATTTTGTTTTCCATGAAGCATGTCTCCCGTGAAGCTCTTTTGGGCTCTGGCCAGATATTCCCACTTGTCTTTCCACTGGACTGTAACTCAAGAGTCCCTGGATGTCCTGTGCCTGGCACACCAACAGACACCTAGATGGTGTTTAATAAATGCTTGTGGAAATTAATGAGGCAACAAGGGACGATCTGATGAGCTAACTGTGAACTAAAATGGAAAATCTCATTTTGACCAAGAGACAGCTCCCACAGTAAGTCACGCTGACTCAAATTGTACATCTAATCTGTTGAAATATTTTTAAAGCCTTTGAAGGGAACCAAGATGTGGCTAATTCAGTGCACTGTGAGAATGTAGAAGGCAGTCTACTTGGAATACTGGACTGGATGGAAATAACTCTATTACAGTGGAAATATTCTAGTAAGGGATGGGTTGGGAGAGAATGGGTCTTAGGGAAGGTAGGTGTGTTTGTTGGGAGTTTGGAAGAATAAAGGCTGGAGAAAATGAGTCTAAGGGCAGGAGTGGCATCTTTTTCCAGCCCAAGCCTTTGAGATCCCTGGCCCGCTACTGAGCAGAAGAGTCTATGTCATGATCTGTCCTGGAATAGTCACTAGTAGTGACTGGCCACACTCTGTCCCTTGCAGAAACCACTTAGGCATGGCAGGAAGCAGGATTCAAGCACTGTCACCCACTTGAGTTTAGTGTCTTAATGTATCTGGTGAAAACTCAGTTCTGTGGTAAAAAATAAAAATTCCAGAAGCCTTCATCAGTATTTCATACACCAGCATATAAGGGCATCAAAACTGGGGTTTCTTGACTATAACTATGGGAGCAACTGGGAATACAAATTGCATCTAACATTAAATGTCATTCACAATATGAATGGATTTGAGGATGAAGGGAGTTGGGGAGTTATTATCTAATAGGTACAGAGTTTCAGTTTGGGATGATAAGTTCTAGAGATGGAGGGTGGTGATGGTTGCACAACAGTGTGAATATACTTAATGTCACTGAATTGTACATTTAAAAATGGTTAAAATGGTAAATTTCATGGTACATAATATTTTACCACAATTTTTAAAAATGGAGGAAGAATTAATCTTCCATTCATGTAAGAGATTTTTGAGCTTTGTCAAATTACAGATCTTTGCAAAGCTGTTTGGGGAACTTGGAGGGACACTGCCACCCAAGTTCTGAGGCATTTACTCGTCACTGGGGGTCCGTGCATTTTGTGCCACACTGGTGGCTGATGTGCTGAAAGCCCTGGCATGGGCTCATGTCTTCAAGTTCTGTGAGGATCTGTGAGTTCAAGTTCTGTGAGGATCCGGCTTATCAACAGCAGATAGGTCAGAAAACACCAGGTCTCTGTGCGGAGGTTCTGAGTCCATCTTGCTCAGGCTTCCTGGTCTGTGACAGGCAGAGTGGCTCTCCACCTCCTTTCTCTCTCATCTCTCCTAGCATGTTGATATAACTCCCTGGGAAGCAGCCTCGTAGATTTGAGATCCAGGAAAGAGGAGGGTGCTGGGTGCCTAATGTCTCATGTGTGAGGACTATAATTTTATCAAATATTGAATAAATGTGTATGTGTTTTTTAAGAGTTGTTGCTTTTGGGCTAAAATGTCAACATGACTTCAGGTTCTCTTCCTGTGTATAAGGATTTGTTGATATGTCTTCTTGGCTTGTAGCATAGGTATGGTGATGAGAGAAATCTAAAAGAAGTTACTTAAAAATGTAGTGTGCACTTCTATCTGGACCATTCAGAAAAAGTGTCTCCTCCCCTCGTTTGGATTTGTCCAGCATTTTTCCTCTGGTTCACAGTTGTTTATTTGGGCTCCAAATGTTCTTGGAGGGGGGAATCCTGCCCCTTTAAGATGTGCCCCCGGGTTGACACTGAGATAATGCACAATAAAATGGAGGCCCCAAAGACCTCAAGTCATGGGCTGACACTGGGGCTTAATCAATCCTTTGCCATATTACAGAATGGATGCAAAGGGAGACATGAGGATGCAGGTGTCCATTTTTGTTGGAAGACTATGTGGTAGGCTCTCTCATTACAGTTATTTTGATGGCCTCTGAGAACTCCATTTCTTCTGCTGTTTTTGGTGACATCCCCTTACATACTGGTTTTTAGTCTGTGACTTACCACTGGTTAGAACACCACCACTGGTGATGTGATAATAGGTTTCTTCTCTACACCAGTTACATTGCATATAGGATCATATTTTAGTCCTAAGAGGTAGGGTAGCTATTGTTGGTTTCATTTTTTTAGATGCAAAAACGAAAAGACAAGGAAGGTACCATGACTTGCCCAGGTCTCTCTGGCGCTGTGTGCTGCTTGAGGCTTGCTCCCTGTATGTAGTGGGCCCAATTTTGGTTCTTCAAATAGCAGGTACTCGTAGGAGTCAGGAGATCCTTCTTCCTCAGAATCCTTTCTTATTTTTCAGCCTTTTCTAAGAGGATCTCATCATTCTATGACATAGAAAAGGAAGTCTAAAGCAAATAACATCTAAATTATGCTTTCCAGACTTATTTCAGCTGCAAAGAACGAAGGGGAAAAAATGCTGAGAACCATTAACATACCAAGAATACACCCTTCCCTCTGTAAGAAATGGTCACACATCACTTGGTACCCCAAGCACCCTTTGGAGTTTTCCATTTTGTTCTCCAAAGTAGCCTACTTACATGGATGGCAATAAATAACATTGCAAAGGAAATGCAATGTCAACTGGAGGGGTTAAAAATTATTTGTAAATGAAAGGACAGAATGCTTGATTTACTAGGAATTAACAACTACTTTTATCTGAATTCCTTGAATGAACTAAAACATATCCATCAGTTTTGTCTCTCTCCCTTTCTTTTTTTTTTTTTTTCCTTCCTTTGGCAGGAGTAAAGAGTAGGAGGAGCTTAACATTATCAGAAAATAGAATATTTAGTTTTTACAGGACTTTTGAAAAGGGTGTCTAATGTTGTACAGTAGAGCAGTTCAGCTGTTTGGTGTTGATGCTATATAACATATATTAACATACATAATGGAGCAGGACTACATTTATAACTTCAAAAGAGTTCTCTCTATACACAAACACAAATCCTGTTGTCAGAATCCTGCTAATAGATCCTAATATCATGACCCCGTCTTCATATTAGATGATCTTGATGTTAAATGAGCTTCATATTGAGTTTAATTCAATAACCATTTGAAAATTGATAATGAAAGAAATTGACTCAAAAGCCCTCCATTCTGGTCTCTTCTCTACCTCTGACTCTGTGATCTTGGACAAGAAGTTTAAATTTCCTGTAATACTTAGTGACCAAAAATGCCAATACAGACCTTCCATCTTTTATGTTAATGCTGACATCTGCACATGGACTGAAATTATACAGCAGCACCTCCTAGCGACTCCAACTCTCCTTTAGTTGATCTGAGTGTTAGAAGAATAATAAAACTGTTAAGCCTACTCAAAGGTTCTTTTAGAAAAGAACTTATAGGGAAAATGTGAACATCTTGATTTGCAATTCTTTTGCCCAACTTTTAAAATAATAGCAATACCAGGAGCATTTGGGTGGCCCAGTCCATTAAGCATCCGCCTCATGATTTCGGCTCAGGTCACGATCGTAGGTCAGGTCATGATCTCAGGACTGTGAGATTTAGTCTCATGTCAGACTCCCTGCTAGGCATGGAGTCTGCTTAAGATTCTCCCTCTCTCCTTCTCTCTGACCTTTCCACCCCGACTTGCACACACTCTCGCTCTCTTAAGTAAGTAAATAAGTAAAGAAATAATAGCAGTACTTATAATACAGATTAGCATTTGTTAAGTACTTACTATTCAGCTGGTACTCCAAATGCTAATACCATATTTGCATACACTGTTTCATTGATCCTTACAACATATGCATAAGGGGAATATTATCTCATTGATTTATATAATATACATCTATGTAATACATTATATATCCTATTGATGGTATCATGTACTATATCATATATCACAGACATGATATATATAATCTCCCTTGTTAGATGAAGAAACTAGGGCTTAGAAGATTCAAAGGCATTCAGCAGACCACACAGCTCTTTCAAATCTAAGTCCACCTGACTTTGGAGCCCTCGCTAACAATGATTATATGGTAGGATGTTAGGTCCTCCCTCGTCAAAAAAATGTAGAGAAATATTAAAATGTGAACAGTAATCTGGCAAATAGAAGTAAAAAGTTAGCTCTCAAACTAACAATTTATTATGCATATATTTTCATCTGTCATTCCTTTCCATTTCATATTATTTTTACAGTAATAAGAAAGTAAATTACAGTGATATTTTGTGTGCTTCAAGTAGAAAAAAAGGAAGCAATGGTTGAAGCCATTTGGATTCCATTCTGCTACAGCCAATCCTTTACAGAAATGATGTTGTAATATAAATGAATGTACACTTGTACTAGAGGGAAACATATATAGTCTTTAAAGTTATTCAATTTATATTGCTGCTCCGTTGTTAAAGTGTTGGTGAATGTAGCATGTATATAAATATGACACCAGTGACAGCCATAAAGATAAACCTTTTATGTTGTAACTTCTCAATTTAAGCACCCAAGACTCAATTTGGGGAATAAATCACGATAACTGGTAGCTACTACATTTATATGAAAATGAATAAATGTCTTATACTATCGGTTTATTAACCTATAATGAGTAGATACTTCATCATCACTTTGTAGATTTTTTGAAAAACCTTGGCCCAGTTGTGTTATAGATAATGCAGACTCATCCGGTTCCTAAGAAATTAGTTTTATTACCTAAGAAATTGCTTGTCTCTGTACTCAATAGTAGATTGGACTGAAAGAATGTGTGGCTGACCCAACACATTAGCCAGCTATGTGACAAACCCAGTGGGAGTCTGTTCAGTTATATTCTTCCTTTATCTGGGGGAGATAAGGAGGGATAAAGATAATATATAGGCAGGTAGGAGGAGTAGAGGCGGTAAGAGCCCTCAGGGCACTGAGAAGCCTCCAGGAGCAAGTTCCCAGGATTCTGCCACGTGATACATATTATGGGAACGCTTCTTATCTTACGGGGAGAGGAGGGACCCCAAGGCAGTGCCTCATGAGGCATATTGTGAGCAGTGTGATA
>ML095099.1:15253-32235 GCA_003697995.1 Taxidea taxus jeffersonii
GCTCTGAAACACTGTAGTTTAACCAACAACTATTAATCATCTCTCAAGCCTAAGGGTTGGGATGAGTGGTTCTGCTGGTGTTCAGGGCTTGGCATACTTCAGTTAAAACTTGTTCATGCTTCTGCAATTTCCTGCCGGGCTGGTTGGGGATCATTGATCTAGAATGGCTTCCATGGAAATGACTCTGCTATTTCCTATTTCACCTCTCATGTTGCAGAAGCCCAGCCCAGCCTCGTCCTTGTGTCAGAGGCAGAGTTCCTGCAGGGAACTGAGGGCTAGTCTTGGAACTTGCATGCCAGCACCTCCCATGCACTCTTTTGGCCAAAGCAAGCCATGCCATGTTCAGTGGGTGGGGAAAGAGATTCAACCTCTTGCTGCCACAGCTCACATAGCAAACGGCACAGATAAAGAGATGGGTGGAAAACTTCGGCCATCAGTGGAGCTCATCTGCCACGATGGGAGAAAGCAATGAGAGAAATAATTTGGAGAAAAGAATGAATAGGTTCAAGGTGTCTAAAAGATTAGGCTTGCATCTAACTCTGACTGTTCTTTCTCTTCCGCCCATGCCCTCTCTTCAGCCTTATCCTTGAGTGTTGGAAGGTTTAGTGCACGTTTGTCAAGGAAAAATTTGACTAGGAGTGCTGACTGGGCTATCACCCACCTCCTTTCTGAGGAATGCTGTTGGCTTCACTCAGGCACAGGACATACATCTCAGCAGGCAGCTTTGAGGCCAACAAGAATCAAGATGGCCCCCAGGGAGAGGAGAGATCACTGAGCTCCTGAGGATACTCACCCAATTTTACAGAGAAGGGGGAGGGTGAGGAGGAGAATCTTAGTACCACCCTGTACGATGGGGCACCTGCCTACCTGTCTCATATCCTCCATCCATTTCCTCTCACATGCACTGGCAACCTGGTGTGCTGAACAACCTTCATTTCCTGAAATGTGAGATGGAAACAGCTCCAAATCTTTGTACACACACTTCTTCTGTCTGGATCAAGCCTACCCACCCAGACTTTACCTTCCCAAGTTTCAATGTGAAGGTCACACCTATAGGTGCCTCTCTTCTGGGCTTCCAGAACTTACCCCAGCCAGAGCACTCATCACTCTATTGTAATTGTTTACTTTTCTTCTTCCTTGTGATTTTGTCAGTTCTCTTAAAGCTGACCAAAAAAATGAAAAATAAATTAAAAAGTCTTTCATCTTTATATTCCCAGGGTGAACAAAGTCTTTAGTTTCCAAACTCCCAGAGCTTACTTCGGAGCCCACCACATAGAGGTGCTTAATAAACCCAGCTTCACTTTCTCCTTGGGGAACACTACATAGCCCTTATTTATGGAGCCGGTTTGTTTACTTTCCCAATACCTCTGGAGCAGAGCAAACCTTTCTTATTCCAGTTTAGCCAACTTGGGCAGAGTATAACTACTTTGCCTGAAATCAACTGGCTTCCAAGTGGCAAAGCAAGAACTGAAATCTCTGTCCTCCAAGCCTTAGCAAGATGCTCTTTCTCATTAACCTCATATTTAAGATGGATTTATTTAAACTTTAATGCCCTTGCCTGATTCCAGCAGCGAATGTATCAACAGATTACGCACTGACCATATGTCAGGTACTGGTCTTCAATTTAAGAATATAGTGATGCATACAATAGACCAAGTGAGTGTTAGATGATAAGCAGTAATTATTTAATTTGTTCACAAATGAAATACTTAGATTGCTGTTTGCACTATTTTGTATGTTTTTCATTTATAGACGAAGAAACCGAAGCCCAAAGAGGTGAAATAATTTGGCCAAGGTGACACAACTAGAAAGTGGTAAAGTTGGAATATGAACCCAGTCCGGTTCCCGAGTCTGTGTTCATAACTACTCCCCCTCAGGCTGCCGGTATAAAATGTTCTATAATGTGAGGTCAAGAGAAATGTTCTAAAATAAGTAAAGCAGGGGAGGAGCAAAGGGAATAGAGGATGATTCTTTAGACACGGTGGCCAGAACAGCCTATCTGCACAGGTGACACTGGAGCAGAAGGAAAGGGTGAGACTTGAAGGGGAAGAGCTTGGCAGAAAGAGGGAATAGCAGGTGCAAAAGCTTGGAGATAGGAAAGTGCTTGGTGAGAGCCAGGAACAGCAGAGAGGCCAGTTTAAACAAGGAGCAAGTGGTGGCAAATTCGAGAGAGGCTTTCTTTGGGCCATAATAAACAGTTTAGCTTTTATTTTAGTATGATTTGTGGGAGCTTATAGAATTACATATGAAAACAAGAGTAAAAACAAAATCAAATAAGATTTAAAAATGCAACACCAAGGGTAAAATTAGATATAAAATGTAGACCTTATATTTTGCTCCTGAATATAGGTCAAATACTTTGCTACCAGCATCAGGCTTTAAATTTGAGCTTGAGTTTCCTTGTGGCCATTGCAAAAAAGGGAAATATAGACAGTTCCATACTTCATAGTATCAAAAGATTAAAGAAGGAGAGAGATGTTGTTTAGAAGCATACCTATTCCTAATACTGAGACTTTAGGGAATTCTCTGGAATCCTGAACTGGCCAAAAGGAAAGTTAATGCATTTTGTAGCTAAACAGAGGTATTTTTTAATTTCAGTGAGATGTGCAAAATTTTACTGGTTTGCCCATGATGGAAACATTGAAACTGAACATGAAAATCTTCCTGTGTTTCTATATATGCAGCAATTTCTGTCCACACAATTTGCAAAAACTGTATTTTGAGGCTCAGAACATGTCTATTGCGATAAAATATTTGATTAAAGCAATGGTCGATTACATGGTTTAGGCCAAACCAAGGGTAGGGGGTGAGAGGCGGCATGGTCAGTCTTCTCACACTGTCATTAGGATGGCTGACAAAAAGAAACAGACCACAGAACGGCCCCCTAGAGGGGGGCACAAGGCCAGGGCAAGGTGTTTCTCATTTCTGGCACATAAGAAGAGAAAGTAATTTGCTCTTTTACTGTATTCTCTTGACAATCATCACTGCAAACCAAATTTTTCCCTGCTTACTAAGAAATGGAGAAAACAGGCAGATTGGTTAATGAAGCCATGAGGGGGAAATTTCTCCATGAATCTGTGTGCTCATTAATACTCATAATACCTCCTGTGTTTTGAGCACTTATCCCATTCAAACAAATTCCAGTTTTTTCTGTGCATTCCTAAGTAAAGCTCTTTACCTTCTGGAGGCAGGTACTTGATAGGATTTAATGGGATGAGGAGACTCAGAAGCCTTGTATCGTGCGCCTTAATTAAGTCCTAAAGTTTTGACGGCATGATAGAACATTTGAAGGCCATGTAAGTTGTTCAGGCTACTCAGAAACTGAATGGTATTGTCATGCCAGAGTTCTAATGGGCCCTAGTGACTAAAGAAGGGCCAAGGCCTTTATGGAGAACCTGGGATTACTCACAGAGGTGACCGCTGGTGACTGCTCCAAGAAAGAGAAAGGAATGCAGGGCTATGAATAAAAATACACTCTTGATCCAATCCAATTCTGTTTCCTTTTGACCCTTTGCATTGCTCGGGTCTATGGTTCCCCCTTAATACAGTCTTGCTCTTCTCATGGAGGAGGGATACTGACAAAAACACCCCTGGGTTTGTTAGAAAATCATGGAGCCTTTCCTTAGAGCAACTGCAAGAGCAGGAGCGGCAGGAACAAGATTCTGAAGGAGCAGGTTGTGAGGAAGAGGGAAGTGTGGACGACTCACCAAAGTGGCAGAGATGGGAGGCAGAGAAATTGCATGGTGGTTTAAAGATGCAGTGGGGTCAGGAGCCAGTCTTTCTCCAAGACAGAGAAGGCCAGCTATGCAGGGACTAAAGGGAGAGCGCCAGAGGAGAGAGGAAGAGTGAAGGCAGGAGTCAAGAAGGAATGGGCAGCAGTCAGCTTGGGATTAACCTTAGAAGGAAAACAAAACACTTTAGAGACAGGTTTGACAGAGAGGACCCAGGAGCTGTTATTTTGAGGAGGAAGGAACTCCTGCAGTCCATGCAGCCTCATTCTTCTCTAGGAAAATAGGATTGTGTGTGTGAAAGGGGAGGTCGCTGGCCAAGAATGAGGGAGGAAAACTTAAACCTAGGGCTGGGGGAAAATGGGGAAAGGCTGAGATCTGTCACATTAACACAGAGCTCTTAGGAAAGGTTCTCAGTCCAAATGTCCAGAGCTATCTTGGGTAGTGTTGAAAATTGAGAATAAAACTCAACCCTGGCTGCTTAGAATCAACCAACTGTCCTGTGCTCAGGGCTCAGAGGTGAAGGAAGTGAGGGGGAAGGGAAGTCCTTAGCAGATTTGGAAAAAATCTCAACAAATGTTAGCTCCAGTTAAAAGTAAACAAAAAGTAAGTTTCTAAACTTTCTAGCTATTCAAGTACATGATGCATTTACCCTCCAAATAATAGACTTCTTCTTCCATAAATATTTCTCACTCTCTCTCTTCTTTCTATTGTCCTTTATTTATTATCAGGGGATCCCAGGCTGTGCAAGAGACTATTTTTAATAACATTCCTACATGTGTAGGGTACTTTCATATTCAACTTCTTATTTGATTCTCATGAAACACCTTAAAGGACAACAGGAAGGGAGGTTATGTCCATCTCCATTTTATGGTTGAGGGAGGGAACTCAAGAGTTAGAAGAGTGACTTCTAACTAAGTCAGTTCTCTGTATGCTTCCCCAGTCTGACCTTCTTCATAGCTCTATCACAGTATCACAGATGTAATTACTTATGCAGTTGTTTACCTGACGTGTGTCTTCCCTGCTAGATTGTAGCTCTGTGAGGGCAGACCGGGGGTGCTGTTCACTGTCACCTTCCTAGAGAGTCCCGTTTATCACAGAATCCTCAATGTCTAGATCCATAATCAGTAGATTTGTGGATGGAAGTGCCGATGGAATCTCTTGAACAAATCCATTTCTTTAAAGAAACTTGACAACTTAAAGGTGCTTATAAAATTGTATGAACGGAGATTCTTGGATTTTTAACATTTCCCCCAATATCTTACAAACTTAGTCTAACAGCAAATCTGACACATTCTGACATCTATGTAGTAGATAGCCAACATTTTTTGTTGTGGTGAAAGAGTAGTTATGTATGTGAAAGAGTCAGAACCTGAGCCTGGGTGTTCTGACTACAAGTTCACATTCGTTTTACCCTTCCCTGCTTCCCTAGTATAACCAGAACAGGGCCTGGAACATAGTAGACCACCAACAGACTGAATGAATCAATGAACTAGCATCACTTGCTATGGGAGTAATGTCTGTGCCATGTAACTCCTTGCTGGTTTGTTGTGTTTGGAGTTCTACCAATGACACCTGTGATATTTAAAGCTCCTTGTCACATAGCCAAGAATGATTTTGTTTGTAGTAGAAAAATAAGAATAATAGGGAACAGACAAAGATAATAATAAAAATGGGACCAGAGAGCTGGTAAGTCTTCCCTCACCAGGGACATTGTTAACTGAAGGAGAAGACTTTTGTTATCTTTGTTTCCCTTTTGACATTAGAAAAATAAGAAAATGAATGTCCTTGGATGGAACTAGAGTGTATTATGCTTAGCGAAATAAGTCAACTGGAGAAAGACAACTATCACATGATCTCCCTGATATGAGGAAGTGGAGATGCAACGGGGGTGGGGGTTAAGGGGGTAGGAAAAGAAAAAATGAAACAAGATGGGATCGGGAGGGAGACAAACCAAAAGAGACTCTTAATGTCATAAAACAAACTGAGGGGGGTGGGGGGGAGAGGGGTTGGGAGAGGGTGGTGGGGTTACATTATATATTTAAATGAAAAAAAGCTTAAAAAAATTTAAAAAAAAAGAAAATGAATGTCTTTTTAAAATTCACATAGCATGGTGAGTGCTGTGAAGTGTGTTAACCTGGTGATTCACAGACCTGTACCCCTGGGGCTAATCATACATTATATGTTTATAAAAAATAAAAAAATAATAATTAAAAAATTTCTAAAAAAAGAATAAAAAAATTCATATAGCATACAATAGATTATTGTGCGGCTGAAAAAAATCACTAGACTAAACTTCTGAGGCTTGCCACACTTTCCCCAGTGAGCATAGGTTTGCCCCTACTTACTCCCTGGCCTCAGTTTCCTCATCTGCAGGATGGGGATGCTGATATTTGCTTTACCTGCCTCTTGGGATCAAGAGATGGATGTTGACTAGAAGTTGTATTTTACCTAGCTTGGTTGCTCCCGAAAGGGTGACGTGTTAACTAAAAAGTTCAGTTATGTCAAAGAATCATAGAAGAGGGTAAATACATACTACAGAGACTTTATTTTGGTCTAACACATATACCCGTACATTCACTGATGAAGCTTTGCTCTAGGACATAGGCTTCTTCTTTCAGTGCTGATTTGCTGCTAGGGTTTTCCTCTGGTCTTTCTTGCTCAAATCCATCTTTTTTTCTTTCTCTCTCTTTTTTTTTTTTTTGAGATTATTTATTTATTTGAGAGGAGAGAGAGAGTGCGCACACAAGTGCAAGCACAAATGGGAGGGAGGAGGAGAGGGAGAAGCAGTCTTCCCACCAAGCAAGGAGCCCAATGCAGGGACTCGATCCCAGGACCCTGAGATCATGACCTGAGCCGAAGGCAGACGCTTAACTCACTGAGCCACTCAGGCGCCCCTCAAATCCATTTCTTTTTTTTTTTTTATTTTTTTATTTTTATGTATTTATTTGTCAGAGTGAGAGAGAGAGAGCACAAGCAGGGGGAGTGGCAGGCAGAGCAGGCAGAGGGAGAAACAGGCTCCCCACTGAGCAAGGAGCCTGATGCGGGACTGGATCCCGGGACTCTGGGATCATGACCTGAGCTGAAGGCAGCTGCTTAACCAACTGAGGCGTCCCTCAAATCCATTTCTTTAAGGAAGTTACAACTTAAAAACCCTTGTAAAATTCTATAAATTGAGACTCCTGAATCTTTTTTTTTAAGATTTTATTTATTTATTTGACAGAGAGAGATCACAAGTAGGCAGAGAGGCAGGCAGAGAGAGAGGAAGGGAAGCAGGCTCCCTGCCGAGCAGACAGCCCGATGCAGGGCTCAATCCCAGGACCCTGGGATCATGACCTGAGCTGAAGGCAGAGGCTTTAACCCACTGAGCCACCCGGGTGCCCCGAGACTCCTGAATCTTTAAAACATTTTCACCAGCTATTTGACTGTGATCTTACCCAAACTTAATTTGACAACACAATTATTTTTAGCAACTCACTTTATGAAATATTTCCAAATCATTCAGCTCTATTTTTATGGAAACAATCCTCTGCCTCTTTACATTCATAGCTCATCTGCTCCATATAAATTAATTTAAATTAATATAAGTACTAGCATAAATTTATCAAGTACAGCTGTTAAAAATGAACCTAGAAATAACTGCAGCTCTGCAAGTATGCCACACAACTGGTAGGAACGAGGCTCATGGGCGTGTTAGAACAGCAGCTTTCAAACTACATGAATGTACATCTAGAGTGAGAAAGGCATCTGCTGTTGCAGCCCTGTACACACACAAACACACAAACACAAACACACACACATGCACACACACGCACACCCTCATTCAAATACAAACTCACACATGCCCCTCCAACAAAAATTTCAGAAAACACAGCCTACCCTTATGATGTGTCATGCGCTTTGATTTTCTTTTTCCAATCTATTTTACTCATCTTTTGTTTTCCTTTTTTTTAAAGATTTTATTTATTTATTTGACAGAGAGATCACAAGTAGGCAGAGAGGCAGGCGGGGGGTGGGGGTGGTGGGGTGGAAGAAGGCTCCCTGCTGAGCAGAGAGCCCAATGCAGGGCTCGATCCCAGGACCCTGAGATCATGATCTGAGCCGAAGGCAGAGGCTTTAACCCACTGAGCCACCCAGGCACCACTCTTCTTTTGTTTTCAAATGCTGGGTGCAAACTACTAAATCATTTTGATATCTCACTCACGGAGCTCAGCCTGGAGTTTGCAAAGACCTTGTCCTAGAGAGTCAGTTTCTAGTCAGGAGCATCGGGCATGCTGGGTTCTTAGCCAGCACGTTCTATGGAGGGAGTGGAAAGGGTCGTCAGCAGGCCTGGCAAGCGGATGGAGTGGAGAACGGTTAGGAGAGTTCTAGTGTACATGGAAAGGCTTTGTAATTGTATAAGTTTAAGGGTTAAAGGCAGGCTTGGATTTCCTTTAGGTAGAGGATCCCTGGTAGTTGTTCTTAACCCCAGTGCCGGAGCCCCCACTGGTGGAGAGCCCAAGGACAGCGTAGGATACAGAGCGCCGGCCATGTGTGATCTGCTATGACACGTCACGCTCCTCCTCTTGCACACAGTGGCTCGGCAGAGTCAGACAGGGTGACTCTACGTTCCATGCTGAGAGGACTGCCAGCTTGGACAGGACCACTAGCAGACTGCTCACCTGGAAACCTGAGAACTCGTCCACCCTGATGGAAATGCTCATTCAGCTGTTTGCATAGGAAATCCTGAAGGGCTCCTCGGGGGTCAGGGGTGAAACCTGAAATGGAAATACTAGAAAGGAGAAAAGACAAGGAAATGATCCAGGCTGCAGTCGCCCACCCAAACCAGGCAGGAGTTGTCCAACTTCCAGGCTGTAGGAAGAGCTCTGAGGGGTTTTTCAACTTTGGGGTGCTATCCAGACATAAGCACTTTTTACTCCCAATTTCATTGTTTAGCACTCTAAAAAGGTATGTCCTGCAAATGTTCATTCCCATTTCAACAAGGCTTTCAACATCTGACAAAACGTGAAACTCATCATCAGCTGAGGCCTCTTTGCCCCTTGATATCCAGATACGAAGGGAACTCCATCCCACACTCCATGGCCAGTCAAGGACTTCCTTTTACATTTCCATGAATTCGAAAGAGTTAGGGGATAATTCTTTTGGATTTGAGGGCTTCTCCACCTAATTGTTCAGTTATGTGCACCCATATGTGTGACCACGTCGACCCAGATGTACAACTGAGACTTTCTTTAATCGCCACAAAAATCTGCTTGCACAGGCATCTGTGAGCAGCAGACACATCAAAAGTCTTGAGGAGGCAGAAGTGGGCTTTCATTGGGGCAGGTAACCATTACAATGAATTATTGGATAATCTCATTCTTACACTTTTGCCCTTTCTCCCTGACCCTTGTCTTCCACACTCGGGCATTTTTCAGGACTTCTTGATTCCATATGCTGTCTACAGCCTCACATTACCTTGCAAGCCTCTCCGTGCCTCTCTATGCCCAGGAAACCTACCTATTTTCCTCTCCCGCTATTAATCAGAGCTGTTCCATTCTCTTTGACCCTTATCGCCAGACTCAGCTCTGGTCCTCACCTTGGCAAATCCAAATCACACCCAGTATTCAATGGTGGAAGAAAATAGGGTAATTGCCATAAACATATTTCATTTAGGAAAGTCAAAAATAAAACAACATACAGTGGCCACTATTGAAAACTGGTGATATCTCATGCCGGGCAAGAGTGGCCCATCCTGACTACCCTGCCAGTGGAGTGAGCCACAGATCGGTTTGGCTGCCCCAAATTCTGCTGTCTTGGAACCCTTCTCCGTACACTGTCCACCATGTGAGTGGATCATAGAGAAGAGGTTCCCTTCCAGAGGCCACATTCATTCCTATGGCAGACCACCTCTTTTGTGTGAGAGTTTGGAACGTCTCATCTCCGGGTCTGAGTTATTATAAGCATTTGAATGCCGAGCTCAGGTTTCTTTGGCAATTCAACTTGCTTCAAGCAACCGCTCCACAATCTTGGCTAATAATAATCAGAGCACATAAAACAGTTGCTAACATTCAGGCACTCTTCTGAGCTCTTTACATATATTATTTTTTAAAGATTTATTTATTTATTTTAGAGAGGGTGTGGGGCAGAGGGAAACAGAGAGAGAATCTCAAGCAGACTCCGCTGCTGAGCACAGAGCCTGATGTGGGGCTCGATCCCATGACTCTGAGATTGCAACCTGAGCCCAAACCGAGTCGGATGCTCAACCAACTGTGCCACCAGGCACTTCTTAAGGCTTGAGCTTTAATAGGAATATGATTTAAATCCCAAGATATAATAGGCACATTGGCCATGAACTACTAAATTGCACTGCATTAACCAACACCTCTAAAATCTCTGTGGCTGGTATCTACTAAGGTTTAATTCTTCCTCATGTTTCATGCCCCTTGGTGGTCAGGAGGGGCAGTTCCACACATCATCCATGCTCAGGAATCCAGGCTGATAGAGAAGGAAGCACCTTGAACTTTGTTGGTTGCCATGTGAGGACAAGGAATGTTCTGGAAAATCTTGCACCAGCATTAAGTACTCAATACTACTCAAAATTTATTGGCCAGAATAGGTAGGTCACGTGGCTCCACCCAATCACATATGTTCAATTCTAACATATGTCTGGAAGGCAAAGAGCTGCAAATTTGGGGTGAGTTACCAAAGCCTATAAGACTAAAATTTGTCGTCACGTTGCAGGGATTACCAACTTTTTAGCCAGGAGAATGGGAAACCAGCACTCCATCTTCCATCCTGACTTAACCAGTTTCATCTTTTAGGTTTCATCCCTTATAACTCCCCACCTCCAGGTGTCAGTATCTGCAGTATTCAGGATTATTTTGGTTACAAATAACAGAAAAATACTGCAAGTTGGCTTTTGAAAATATGGGATTTTTTCGTTTACACTATTCAGAAATGTAAGTTGTGTCACACTTTGGACATATCTGGAGCCAGCAGTTCAGGTGATATCTTTAGGATGCTGTCTTTCTCCTTTTTTGTGGGGTGGGTGGGGCTTTGCTTTTCTTTATGTTGGTTTCATTCCCAAGAAGGATTCTTTATAGGGTGACAATAATAGGCAACCACAGGCCTAGGCTTACATACTATCAGTTTTGCAATGCTTGCGGACAGTGTGCACTGAGTTTCCAGTAACATTAGCAGGAGTCACTGGTCCAGCCTTAGACACATACACACCTTCTATCTGTGGACAAGGAAATATGGTACTCTCATTGGCATTTTTTAGTCTCATCCCCGGCCCCAAGCCTAGAGGGAGGTGAGCTCCACCAGGGCCTTACAGGCCAAGAACAGGGGAAGAACAGTTGCTGAGGGGGAAAAAGAAAGAAAGAAATGCCATTTGTATCCCCATTTTGTGGTTGAAGAAACTGAGACTTGCTACAATTAGATGTTACGTGCATCCCTATTTTATGGTTGAGTATATTGAGACTTTACAAGATTAAGTAGCAAGTCCTAACATCATGCAGTGGTAGGCTTGCGTTCAAACTCGTCTGATTACAAATGACATTTGATTATTTGCTGTGCTCAGTTGCCTGCTATGCATGCCTATTACTAATCTAATAACAGAAATGTATGACAAAAATGTAGCATGAGCTACGTTGTTGAATGTAGCTTGAATGTTTAAAGAAAAAAAATTAGATCTACAGTGTTTCTTAATATCATTTAGAAAATGTTGATGAAAAACAGGACTATATAATATGATAGGAATCCCCAAGCTATCTAAATCTTTCTACAAATAGAAAAAAAGCCAATGGGTTTTTTTTTTTAAGTTCATGATCTCCTTTAGAAAAATTAAATGGTGAAAATGAGTTAATTGATAAATACAAATTCCTTTTTAGAAAGGACACAGATTTAATATAAAATAATTGCCTCTTTATGACTGATTTATCTTAAGCCTGACTGCATTTAAATTATATCTTGCCCTTATTCAGACCTTATCTAGGGAAATAAATGAACCTTTCATTCTGGAAGGAGATAGAATGGAGAATGCCCCATGAGGAGACAAAGAAGAAATAGTCTGAGTTCTTAAAAGATGGATTGAGATCCTTTTCTCTCCTCCTGGTTGGTGAGGAAGATATACATATCCCACTGCAATAAATCGTGAATCAGTTATAAAGCAGTCCCTTGTAATGTAGATCTATTAGGAATGCCTCCCCCATCCCCCAGACCCCACCATGACTGTCTTGTCTGTTCTGAGCCTCCTCTGGAAGGCTGATGAGCAGTTATCTCCCCTATGGAGACACCATTGTAGATGCTGTCTGTTGAGACAGGGTGCAGCTTGCTCGACTCCTCTAAGACTCCATTTTCATGCTGAGTGTTTTCCTTTGAAGTGAAATATGTCACATTCTAGACTTTGGGCCCTTCTCCCCAGGAAAATGGAAAGCAAACACTGAGACGATCCCCCCAAATCCTTCAAGGCCAAATAGCTCCAACTGAGGCAGGAAGGATGGTAAGGGATAGGGGGGAGGTGCAGAATGTCTCAGTTATTCTAGCTCTTCACCTAAATAGTCCAAAGTTATAGGATAATTGCTGATGTACCACTTTGTATGTGTCAACCTAGACAAGTTTATATTTTCAATTAGATGGACTCACTTATCTCACACAATTTCATTGTACAAAATAGAGGCTAGACAGGCAGCATCATCAAATCTGGGGACCATGTGGGCTAAATCTCTTTCCTTCCCTTTTTGATGACCTGAGTGTTTACGAATATGCTGTTTGGGGATAGGTCTCAGAAGGGCAGTAGATGGCACACCTGAGGATGGGCAAGTAGTTGTTGTAACCAACATGGCATCCACTGGTGGCCTTGATGAAAGCCTTTTCCACAGGATGGTGGGGGTGAAATCCTGGTTGGAGTGGCTCCAAAAGAGAATGAGAGGAACTGGAATGAGCACTGAGAGTAGAGACATCTCTTTCAAGAACTCTTGCTGTAACTAGGAGCAGAGAAATCTGACCATAGGTAGAGGGTGTTATGAGATCAAGAGAGTGTTCTCTGCTCTGTTTTATAGTGAAAGGGATTGTTGTAGGGTTGTAGGCTGATAGGGACAATCCAGTATAGAGAGAAATGCTGATCCTTGAGTAAAAAGAAGAGATTGCTGGGCTGAGTCCTTAAGTAGAAAGAAAGAATAAGACCTAGTACACAAGTGAAGAGATTGACCTTGGACAGTTTACTTATCCTAATGAGGGCACATGGTACCCACAGTATAAGTACAAGGAGGTGGAAGGACATGGTGATAGTAACTAGTGAATGTTCTATTCAGATTACTTCCATTTATTAGAGAAATAAAAAATAAGGTATTTGGCTGAGCTGAGGATGGTGGGGGCGACATTGGAATTTGAGGAGGAAGGAAAAAATATGAATGGTCATCAAGTTGAATGTCAGAATGAATGACCTAGAGGAACAACCCAAAGAAGCCTATTTCTGGATCGTTAAGTGACAAACTTAAACATGACCCCACAGATTAAGGGTGTCAGTGCAGATTTTGAATTCTGATTGGAATTATCATGTGGTGATGAAATAATGCCTGATGCATAGTTGGGGGGAAGTCAACAGGTGGTGGGTTTAACCTAACAGTCTTTCAGATGAAATAGTCTATAAAACAAAAATATTCTCAATTAAATAAAATAAAGACAGTCTCCCTAGACAAAGATAGACCTGAAATCCTTCTCTTTGGGAGATGCATTAAAAAAAAAAACATTTCAAGGACTTGAGGGAAAATCATTGCAAGTTGAGATGCCAAAAGATAATGTAGCTTCCAAAGGAAGAAACATAATCTAACTCAGAATGTTGTTTAAATGCTGAGAGACAAAGCCCAGCCAGAATGTTTTTACAGTATAATTTTGGAAGTGCAAAAGGCATTAATATTTAAAGCAACATTTATAAATAAACTTTAAACAGAGTTTTTTGACCTGGCTTGCACACTCCCCTAGGATGGCATTCAGGTCCTGTATACTCCCCGAATTTGCACACCAAATGTTGTGTATATGAGTACAGGCATATTTCTGGAAGGGAGCACATAACTGTCACTGAATTCGCAAAACAGATTCTGATTATTTCTGGAAGTGAGCACATAACTGTCACTGAATTCTCAAAATAGATTCTGATTCCAAAAAATGACCTCCCCTAAAAGTGAGTGATCTACATCAGAAAACTTGCAATATGGGTAGAATATTTTACCTCAGAAAATTTCTGAAATGAAGATTTAGAAACAGTTTGGAATGGTAGGAAATACAATGGACCAGGAATCAAGAGTTTGGATTCTAGATTTGTACCTGATGAGCTGTCTGATTATTGGATAAATTTCCTCATTGCTCAGGACATCAGCTTCCTCTTCCACGAGAGGATGGAGTTAGAATATGTTATCACTAAGATCTCTTCCAGTTATAACATGGTAGTATTCCATGGATATGTACTGCCCTGCATGAATTTTGTTAACAAAAATGAGGACTGTCATTATCTAAAATAAAGACTCTGGAAGGCTTTGTGGTTCCTCCTGGATCCTCCTCTTCTTTTCCCAGTAAGTCAAAATGACAAACTATCTACTAACTAAAGAGAAATAACAAGGTAATATCTAGAGGATACCTTGGCTGAGATGGTAGAACTAAGTGACAGTTAAGACACATCACCCTCTCAGATGCTGACCAAGTATGGATTTCTAAATATTTACATCTGACATACCAAAATGACAGAGGGTATCTATTTTTCCAAGATTAAGGAAAGGTGAAGAGGCTGTGAATAAAATTGTTTCCACAGGAGAAACATTTGAATTCCTCCTAACTCTAAAGCTTCTCCGCAGAGTATATATTATAGTGGCTTTCACTGACAGAACAGTGAATTTGATGATGGCACATGGGTCACAGTACACTGTCCACAGGGTCATCTGTTCCTACCATCTTAAAGCATAACTCAGTTGCTATGGAAGCCAGCCTCGAAAGAGGCCCCCAGTGATCCTTGACTCCTCATATTCACACTTTATGGAAGCCCCTCTCATAATGCATCAGGGTTTGATTGTGTGACCAATAGAATATAGCAGAAGTGAGGCTCTATGACTTTCAGGGCTAGTTCATAAAGGCATTGCAGTTTTTGCTTTGGTCTTTTGAATGACTTCCACTGAAGGAAGCCACCCGCCAAGTCAGGCAGCTCTATGGAGACACCCATGTGGGGAAGAAATGAGACGTCCTGCCAACAGCCAGGACCAACTTACTAGTAATGTGAATAAGCCACATAGAAGCAGATCCTCCAGCCCCAGTCAAGCCTTCAGATGACTGAAGCCCCAACTGACATCATCATAATGTGATGCTTCTCATCAGAGACCCAACCCAAGCCCTCCCAGCTAAGCTTCTACCAAATTCCTGACCCAGAGCAACTGTGTGTAATAACTGTTTATTGTATGTTAAAGTCCATAATTTTAAGAGTAATTTGTTACACAGCAATAGATGACTAATATGGTTGCTTTACTTTTCTTAAAGTCTACAGCAAAAAATACATGTGATGAATAGAGAAACTGAAACAGGCAACGGTTTATAGTAGAGAAACTGATTGGTATCATTAAGTGACAGTTATTATAGCTCAGGCTATAGTCCTGTGTGTTCTTTTGTTTCCAAATGAACAATGCTACTCCAGAACATCCAGAAACTTCCCAAAATGTGTGGTAAGAATACCATTTCTGACATATTAAGATAGTATACTCAGCTCCTGATAATCTGTAATTTATAGTTGCCCCAACACCTCCTCCTCCCAATTAAAACAAAAGAATTAATCACTTCATGGAAAAGAACAGGCAAGTCATTGCTCAACTTGAAATTTCTAGAAATACTTTTTTAAGTTCATAGTCACATGAAGGAATGTGATGAAATGTCATGTTATTGCAGATGACAGAAACTGCATCAAATAAGCAAAAAATAGGAGGGATATCTGGAAGCTGATAACACCCAGAGGGACTGAAGGAACAGATTCAGAAATCAGGCAAGACTCAGAGTTAGCCAGGAGCTTTGCATCTTTGCATGACCTAGGAGCCAGGAGTCTGCAAGAGCCAAATGGGTTATTGATATCTCAGTTTTCATCAAACTCACACCATGGGAGAACCTTGTGTCTGGTCACAAGGACCACCTGGTCAAGAAAAGGGAAGGAGACTCTGATGTTAAGCAGCAAGGCAAAAAAAAAAATTTGTCAATGGATACCCATCTCTTTTATTTTGCAGGAACCAGACTTTGTTGTGAGAAGGAGCAAATATGTTCTCCTAACTCCCAAAGCTGGTTCTTTACATGTCAGGGGCCAAACCTGATGGCATATGATTCTCACGTTTCCTTGTCTAAATCATGGACTGTGGAAGGAGGATCAAACCTGTCAGGTTAGGAGAAAGAAAAAGGCTTATATGAATGAGGGAGTGGGAGAGGGGCAGGCTCTGAGAAGAGAAGAGAGTCAGGAGACTGGACTGGTGTCCTTCCTTCTCTATTCCTATACCTAGAGGACTGGAATTCCAGCAGAGGACCCTAAGGTACTAGGCTTAATGTCCTTCCAGAGTAGGAAGCTGTATTCTTTCTTTTCCTCCAGAATAGACCCTGCTCCCCACCCTATCCTGAGCTAGGTTCTCAGGAGGAACAACCAGCAGGCCTCAGGGAACCAGGAGAGGTAAGAAACAGGGAACCATCAGGCTGTGAAGAGCACCTGGTCACAGGTAGATACACCAGCCTTGGTCATCAAGCAACAGATTCAGCAAGCCCAAGAGGATATCCCAAGGCCAGGTAAATGCATGGGCTTCCCTTGCAACCATCTAAGATGACTCCTTTTGTGAGAGGAGGTAGGGAAAGCCCATGAGAAGAGGGAGTGTATCCCCAAAGAGGCCATTATTATTATCAGAAGAGAATGATGTAGCTTGAATTGAGAAGATTGAGTATTTTCCACCATTAGCAGGAATGGAGCATCATAAGCAAGTATGTGTCTCCATTAATGGCACCCCCATGTCACAGCTCTTGCTCTTATCTCTGTGATGCTCTGAGCTACTGCTCCTTTGCCACAACCGACCCCAGCTCTCAATGCACCAGATGTTTCCAGTGGGAGCTGGAGGAGGAAAAGGACGGTGAAGAGATCTTACTTTGAAAGCTACTGCCCTGAGGTGTCCAGGAGTTACATGTCACTGCCCTCATTCATGACCTTATCTGAGGCCATAGCCAAAGATTAACAAAACAGCAAATGTGCCGCCAGGTCCTTTGCACCAA
>ML095101.1:916-13025 GCA_003697995.1 Taxidea taxus jeffersonii
CCTTAGCCGCCTGTCCTGTCCAGGCAGCAACTGGCCATTTATTAACCTCGTGGGCCTCAGTTTTCTCACCTGCAGCAGGGGCATGAGAATGAAAGGAGGCATAGGACATGCCTGGCACAGGCCTGGCTCAGGGGCAGGACCTTCGGAGTACAGCAGACAGCAACACCCTCCTCATCCGAGGTGCCCAGGGGGACGCCAGGGCTGTCTGCTGGGCACTTCCTGGGTGCTGGATGCAGAGAGCACCATGCCAGGCACAGGGGGCAGCCCAGAGCAAGCCATCCCACCCCTTCCCTGGAGGTGGTCTCCGAGGGGCTCCTGCCCACCTTCCAGCCCTGGGTACAGTCACAGGGTTCTTCATGCCCCTCCACTGGAATCCGTTGGTCTCCCTCTTCACCCTGCCTCCCCAGCACCACCGGCCTCCGCCCCCTCCCCAGGAGCTCTGCATTTCAGCCTCACCTCTTGAGGGAGCATCTGTCTGGGCTGCAAGGCGGCAATTAAGGAATCCTTATAAGAAATTTGGAAAGAAAATGAAGGTGGATTTAGGATATGGGGTGGGGATTTTTGCTATTGGCTGGGAGCAGTGTAGAACAAAGTGGAGGGCAGATCTGATTTATAGGAAGTCATTACTGGAGGAGAAGGAGATGCCTAAAGCCCAGCTGAGGCCTCTGGTGGCTCCCTGTCAGCGCACTCCATGGAGCTGACCACGGGCAGCAGAGGGGGCCATGGAGCCTCCCAGGCTGGCAGGCGGGCACTGCCTTGTAGCGGGAGCCCAGTGGATGTGACAGGCAGAACTGGAGGGACAGGCTCCTCGATGGGCCTGGGACCCTCGGGGTGTGCAGCCCCAGGCCTGCCAGGGGGACCCAGTGCCCCAGGACATTGCAGTATCCATGCATTGGATGACTGACAAGATGAGACATCACTTTTCTTTCAAAACAAACACAAATACTCTTATAACAGAAATGCAATCTTGGTGCACCATTTCTTCTACTAAAATAAGAGATTTTAAAGAAAGGTCAAGCCTGCAGCTGGTCACTCTGGGCCTTACCAGGAGTCCAGCTCCCTCTTCTGCCAGGAGGAAGCTTGTGTAGAAAGGTTTGGCAACACCCTCTGGGGCCAGCCTAGGCTCTGGGGTCACTCAGATGTGCGTTTGGACTGCGATAGAACAGGTGCCCCGATGAGCTGGGTTTCTTCAGAAAGAGCTTCTTCAGACACCTGCCCATTCTCCTGTCCACTGCCCCGATGGCGTCCTACAGGGAGGGGCTGCCAGGATTGAGGGAGGAGTGGGATGTCCCGTCTAGTATCCTCCACCCATGTACTTGGAACCCTACCAGGTCCTGGGACAGCTCACAGGGGGTCATGGGTAGCAGCACCAGCACCGACACAATATTATTCTATGTTTGAATGTTTGGGGAATTTAGGATTAAAGACCCTGTTACCATCCTGCCCTGACCCTCACTCCCCCTTCTCCCACACACATGTGCACACGAGCGCGCACACGCACACACACTGCCCATTCCTCCACCTCTGCGGTTTCCAGCATCTTTGCTACTCTTCTACAGTTTCTTGGATGCTCTTGGCAGCCTGCAGGCCTTGGCATCCACAAGAATTGTATTTCTGTTGAGGTCTCAGTAGACTAATCCTGCGGGTCCAGATTCTTGGGCCAACGAGCCTCACAAAGCCTCCCTCCAGTGGTGTGGGCTCCAGATGGGCCTGGTATCTACTTCCAGCCACGCTGGTCCCGAGTTTCAGTCCAGAGAATGCACTGGAGGAGTGGGAAGGAACTTTGGAGCATTCGATCCCTTCCCCAGTTCATGGAGAGGGAGCCTGGAGGGCACACAACTCAAGTTCCTTTAGCCAGAGCAGGTCTGGAGGCCAGGCAAGGACCTAGAGGCTCTTCCCTAGCATAGCAAATACTCCTGGGTCCTCCAGCCCCCAGCAGCACGCCTTATTCCATGCAGCCTCGCTTCCCATTATTGCCCCTACCCCCTCTGGCTCTCAGATGCAATCCGACTTGGCAGCCGACCACCCCAGGGCCGCCTAGATGCCATCTGAGAAATGGATCACCTGCACCTAAACTGGACTTGGGTCTGCCTCACCAGAGTGCAAGGGTTTGGGGGTTTAGCGGTGCAGTTCTTGAGGGTAAATTAGGCTACCCCGTGGGGTACCACTGTGCAGATAATCAGAGGGGCTGCCAGAATGTGGCAGGGGAAGGCTTTTTCCCCAGTCACTCCAACCTCTCCCACCCAGCTTCAGGGCCAGAGTGAGCAGCCTTCAGGTGGGGCTGCGTTTGCACCCAATAGCAGAAAAAGGAGGCCTTAGAAGCCTGCAAGTGCTGGGGAAATAAGGGGATTTTATTCACCTAGCAGGTGGGAAATCATCCCAGCTAATGACTATGTGGCACCTGACATTTTCCAAAGTACCTTCCGAAAACTAGCTCACTTAATATTTATGACAGTTTATGAGAAGAAGCTGTTGTTACTATCAGCCTTCCATTAGCACTGAGAAAACAGAGACCCAGAAAGGTCCGCTGATGTGCCCAAGGTCATATGCGCACTTCCTGATCCAGTCTTCTTTCCCATCACCACGGCTGCCCCTCCAGCCCCAGCTGGGGAGCTGCTTGTCCCCAAGAGCATGGGCCACCGCAGATACAGAAGGAATTGATATAAAGTAGAATCTCACTCCTTACTGGGACATCGTCCTCCGAGGTCGTTCCTCACTGCCCCTTGGGTGACCCCGGAAGGCGTGGGCTCAACCTCGGGAAGGAGAGAGTTGGGGGAGGGGAGAACGTCAGGGAGAAGAGACCAAATCGGGAACCTCTGTCATGGACCCTGCAGGGTGGATGGATGTTACTGGTTTGGAGAAGATTTACATGCTCCACCTGGGAGCGCACCTCCGCAGCACAGCGAGGGACACAGAAACCCGGCAGCCCCTGCCTCAGCCCCTAACTGGGCTCTCCATCCTGAGGCTGCTGGGGCCGTTGCCCAAGGGGCTGGCTCCCTGACTGTCGATCACCTGCTTCCCAACTGGGCGGCGAACTTGCCAAGAGGGAGTCGTGGGTAACGTCTCTGTTATGGTCCGGTTGCCATGGCAATAAATTGTCACTAATTAGTAGTGTGGTTACCATGGCAATTTTCTAATAATTACAGGTTACAAATGGTACAAGGCTTCAACCCAACCCAATTAGTTAATTAGAAAGATTTAGAAATTTGTCCAAGAGGGAAATAACCTGCTTTGTAGAAAATGAAGAGAATGTGTCACAGCTTGAGAGCCAGAAGCAGAGAGGAAACCGGAGGACACCAGAGTGGGGAGGAAGGATGGAGTTGCACGGTGGCAAGTCCCAGAGCCCTACCTGGAATTTCTGGGGGCCCAGGCAAGGCCCAGGGTTTCTCACTGAAGCCCTTCCCTGGGTTGGAATCTGGCAGGATGGGGCAGGGAACAGCTGTCAGCAGCCACACTAGGGCTCCTCTCTGAATGGGCCTACGTGGGGCCAGCCCAGCAGCCCTCCCTGCTGGCCTTAGGAAAGGCATCCGGAAGCCTCCCCGCCCCACACTGTGGCTCTCCTAATGAAAACCACACGCCTTGTCTTAGGTGATGCTCCCCAGGATTACTGTGGATTAAGTGACTCCATTTTCAGGAGGCTTGGGCTCTCCTGGAGAGCCAATTAGATTACCTGTGTTCATCTGGAGCTCAACCATGAGAGCAAGGGAAGTGGCATTGCCGTTGGACCCATCCCCTCCTCCTGGCCCCTAACTCCAGACCTGGTGGGCAGGCTGCATTGCACAGGTGAGAAAGCCCCATGATTTCCTCCAGGGACCTTTCCCAGAGAGCAGGAGGAGTCCGGGAACCAAGAGAACCTCCATCCCACTTTAGCACAATTTATGGAAACCGCTTCCCCAGCCAGAGCCAGGCAGGCAGTTGGTGGGGGTGGGGGGATGGGACGCCCACCATCACTCAGGTCTGCCTGAGCTCCTGCTTATTTAACAAATGACAACAGTGAGTTATTCTGAGTTCTCTAATAACTATTCTTATTGTACTGAACAGCCTATTAGAGCCACACCTTTCAAACTTTACTGGGCACATAGCCACCCAGGGGTCCTGCTAGAATAGAGGTACTGACTGGCAGGGGGGGCGGGGAGGGGCTGGGATTCTGCCTAACAAGCTTGCACCCCCGTGGTGGGCCCACGGATCTCACTCTGACGAACAGGGTGGTAGGGTTCACAAAGCCCTTTCACGTGTCTCACCTCATGTGATCCTCGTAAAGATCCTAAAATAGAAAAGGCAGGTCACACTACTCCTGTTTTACAGTTGAGGAAACTGAGGCTCAAAGGGTACCATAAATTGCCCAAGGTCACACAGCTTATAAACAGCCGTGCTAGGACTAGAATCCATGTCCTGTCCTGGTCAGACTGTCTTCTGCCCAGTATTCCCAGGGCTGTGGCTTCCGGGACTTGATTCAAAGCCCAAAAGTCTTCATATTGGACTTGTTGACACAAGTAGCTCAAATTTGATCTTGGAGACATCAAACCCTAATGTAGAGCTGGCTTGACTTCTTCCTTTTTTAAAAAGTATGCAATTTTTGGATTTTTCCCTTTCCAACTGCAGAAGCGATTTGGTTGCGACAAGCCAAACAACACAAAGACATTCCTAAAAAGGCGAACTCCTGTCTCTCCTTCCCTCCCTGAATCCCACCCCATCTGGCAGCCTGCTGTTAACAACGCAGGGCGTGGCCTTTCCCACTTCCCCCAAACTCAAGGACAAGCTTGCACGAACACATTCAAAAATATCATGTGTTTTCCTTTTTTTTTTATATAAAACTAAGATGACACAATACCATTACTTGGTGAATTGCTTTTTCACTTAACAGTATGTCATGGGCCCTCCTCCAAGTCAACACATATGGATCCGTACAGTCTTTTTAGCGGCTGCAGAATGGTCCGTCCTATGGATGCAGCCCAGTCCATTCAGCCCGTCGTTGTTGGTGGACTTACAGGTTGTTCCCAGTTGCTTACTATACCAAGCAAAGTCAAGAAAGTATCCTGCAGCCTTAGCCGGAACCTCGTCCCCTGTGTTCTTGGGCAGGAGCACACCTGGTGTCTTGACTGGCATACAGATGACTCGAGGTGGGGGTGGGGGTTGTCAGGAAAATCTGTCAGTTGATCAAAATGTGGTGGGTAGATCTGAGCTGGGGGATCGTTGTGAGTCAGCTTCCGAAGGGAAGGGAGGGTCTACGGCCATACCACCCTGAACGCGCCCGATCTCGTCTGGTCTCGGAAGCTAAGCAGGGTCGGGCCTGGTTAGTACTCGGATGGGAGACCGAAGGGAAGGGAGGGATCTGTAGGGTGGCCTTTGTGTTCCGTAGGTCATGGGATCATGACTTGGGCAAGAAGTGACTCCGTCTTGCCCCTCCCTTGCCTCACCCTTCCTTGTGTCATCTTCCACACATGTTGACAGGACTGTGAGCCCAGATCCGAGCTCAGGGAAGCATCCCTCTATCCCCAAAGCTCTTCAGAGGCCTCACCACAGCAGCTTCTCAAAGGCCTCCGAGGCCCACCCGTCCTCCTAGCAGGCCTGAGGCTCTGCTTCTGCCACTCACGGTGGGTTGCTGTCCTCTCCTAGGGGGCCGCGGTGTCAGCGTGGGTCCTATCCTCAGCAGCAGTGCCTCCGACATCTTCTGTGACAACGAGAATGGGCCCAACTTCCTCTTCCACAACCAGGGTGATGGCACCTTCGTGGACGCCGCCGCCAGTGCCGGTGAGCGTGGCCCCTGCCCCGGGTCTCTCGCTGCCTCGGATGCTGGCCTCAGGGAGACCGGGACCAGGAAGCTTGTGCACCGTGCAGGGAAACATTGCTTGTCACCTTCCATTCTATATCCCCCAAGGCTCCGGCCACAGGGGATGTTTGCTGCTGGGGAGAGGGGGAGCCTGGAACTCCCGACCATTATCCATTTTCCAGCAACTAGATTTGGCCCGTGTCCCTCTGAGTCCTGCTTGAGTCGTCAGCATTAATTTCCCCTCCAAGCCACCTCTTTCCAGTTCCCCTCCGCACATTCACCTTAATCACTGAATTCAATCACAATAACCATTTATGGAACACCTGATAAATGCCAGGTGGTACTTAGAGCTGGGGATGCGGACCCCAGGAAGGTTGTACCACCCTACCCTACCTGCCGTACATACACACACAGGCACGGACGTTCTAGAGGGAAAACCAGATGAATAAACAAATAGCTAAGTAAGGGGAATAAAATCCACACAAAATAGTACTTCATGCTCCCAGCTCTGCTCCCCTTCCTCCTTCTGTGCACATCCCTCATCTACCTCAGGGCCTTTGCACCTACCATTCTCTCTGCTAGAAAGTGCCTTCTCCCTTTTCTCTATCTGCAGAAACTCTATCATTCAGCACCCAGCTCTATGAAGCCCTTCCTGCCTCGCCCTGGGCCGCCTGGCAGAGATTCACACTTCCTCATCTGCATTCACACTGCCCTTCCATGCACATCTCGATCAGGCTTCTATGTCGCTAGAATAATCTAGGTCTACAAGGACCGGGCGCTGTACTGTTCATTCTTTTTTTTTTAAGATTTTATTTATTTATTTGACAGAGAGAGAGATCACAAGTAGGCAGAAAGGCAGGTGGGGGTGGGGGGTGGCGGGGAAGCAGGCTCCCTGCTGAGCAGAGAGCCCAATGCGGGGCTCCATCCCAGGACCCTGGGATCATGACCGGAGCCAAAGGCAGAGGCTTAACCCACTAAGCCACCCAAGCGCCACTGTACTGTTCATTCCTGACACACCGTGGTCACCAAGTAACAAAAAGTCTGTGGGTGTTAGTCAGTCTGCCCTTCGACCACCTCTCTCCACCCACTTCCTCCACACCTTGCCAGTGAGAAGGCTGATTTCGCCCCTCTCAGGGCAGCACAGAGGCGAGCGCCATCCTCCAGAAGAAGAGGTGAGCAGGGATTAGACACATAGATCAAAGGTCCTACAAGCTCCGGGGCTAGTGCCGACAGCTAGCATCAAATCCCTGAGCATCTGCCAATCCATCCTCCCTGATTTACAAGCTCCTAATCCCCCAGCTCTCTGCTTGGGAGGGCCCACTTCCAGCACCGCCCCTCCACTCGGAGCCCGTGCCTTTCCCTCTCCTCCTTCCTGGGCAGAGCTAGAGCTGGAGGCGGCTCCCCTGGCCTGTCCTCCCACCTGGCATGTGCACACGAGCACACACACACACACACACACACATACCCCACAGGGCTCTGTACTCTGGCAGCAAATTTTCTCATTGCTGAAAAATCATAAAATGAAGGGGAGGTGGTGGTGGGGAAAACCTAGAGGGTTTGATAAGGTGTTAAAGAGATGGGAGCAGAGGTGAGCGAGCAAGTTGGAGTGGGAGAAGGTATCTGGCGGGAGGAGAGAGGAAAGGTGCTAGGCCCGTAATTGAAAGTCAGAATGATTGCAGGGGTTTAACAAGACATGTCAAGAAGGCATTCATCACCCAAACAGATGCTGCTGTGAAGTGCGGCCTGGCACCGATTATTCCCGTGAAAGGGAACCAGCTCCTTGTCAAGGTGCCTCGTAGATAGGAGAGAAATGGGCCAACACAGAAGGCCACTGACATTCAGGCTGGGGAGTTTTGTAGAGAATTAATGGGGTGTTAATCCTAGGGGTTAGAGGCTGCCCCCCTCCTTGGAAAAGCCTCTTCCTCAAGCCTACGGCGCACTGCCTCTTCTCCCCACACCTCCCACCCATTGTCCAGATCCTTCCCTCCCCTGAGAGGGTACTCAGCATCCAAGGCTCTCAAAGGGCCCCACCCACACCTTCCACTGGCTCCCATCCCCAGGAGTTCTGTGGTTGCTGCTGGCAAGAGCTCATTGGACCCTGGATTCTGTGATCCTCCCCTCCATTATATTGTCCTGTCGCCCACCCCATCTCTGAGGGCCCGATGACCAACGGCAGTTTGTCCTCTGAGAGAGTCAGCATACGTATCGAGAACCAGCACCCAGCACCTCTCAGCTCCTCGCTTGGCCTGACAGAACATATCTGCCTCGGGCAGCCCGGAGGTCAGGCCATCCCGGTGGGCAAAGCCAGCCCCTGTCCTCCACCAGGGTCAGCTCAGTGGACACTGACAGATGCAGGGACAGCAGAAGCCAGCGACACTGCACACACAGGCTTCTCTTCCCCAAGCTCCCAAGGCACGCTGTGGGTTTCTGTGTTATGATGTGGCATTTCTTCTGCTGTCACCAACATCCCCAGAAGCCTTCTGTCAAATTATTTATGTCTCTTCATTAATTCAGCAAGCATTTACTGAAAACTACTGATCAGATGCTACGTAAATACAGGTGAACAAGAAGACAGCCCCTGACCTCATGGAGTATAAGGCCTAGTGGGGAAACCGGACAGACACTAAGCAAATAAACCACAAAGGAACCCAAAGGTCGCTGTGATCAGCACAGTGGAGAGAAAGAATGAGAGGCTGTCAGGACAAATAACAAAGTAGCTGGGAGGAGCAGTTTTCATGGGAGTGGTCAGGGAAGGCTTCCCTGAGGAGGTGACAAAGTAGCTGAAAACAGAAGAAAAACAAGGAGCCAGATAACCAAGGGCCAGGCGAAGAGCATTCTAGGAGCAGCAACATGCTTGAGCAAAGGCCCTAAAGCCAGAAAGGGCAGGGCTCATTTGAGGAATGACAGGAGCACATGTTGCCAGAGTTAATGAGTAAGGGCGGAGGGGAGGGGTACCAGATCAAGACCAGATAGGGTGGGCGGGGGCCTTGTGCTCCCCAGGCAGGATCTGAACTTGACCCAGCAAGACTGGGGAGCTACTGAGAGATTTATGCCAATGGGTGATGACCAACTTACTCTACCCCAGTGGCAGCTTGGAGCGACTGGAGGGTCCTTTGTTCCTCCAGACTTTCCATGTCTCCTTCCCCCACCCATGTGCCTCCAAAACTGAGTGAAAATTGTGTGCTTGCTGGGTGGATGCCGCTGAAAGTAAGTCTGGTTCCCTTTGCAACCACATGGCTGTCCCACCACCTGCTCCCAGGGAGAAATTCTGAGCTGGCGGCTGGGGCTCCCTGTCTGCCCCCTGGGAGGGCAGGGTGGGCACAAGGGTCACCTTCCCTGTACCTCTCCAAGGAGTTCCAGCAAGGCAAGTTGTGTAGGGCCTGCAGAGGGCATGGCCCTGAGAGTCCCTGTCGTTCCTCCCCAGGTGTGGACGACCCCCACCAGCATGGGCGAGGTGTCGCCCTGGCCGACTTCAACCGTGATGGCAAAGTGGATATCGTCTACGGCAACTGGAATGGCCCCCACCGGCTCTACCTGCAGATGAGTGCCCATGGGAAGGTCCGCTTTCGGGTAAGAAGGGACCTCGCCCTCTCTCCCTGGCCCCCTCCCACTCACCCCCCCAGCACTGCATGCGGCCCTGGCATGTCCTGGGGATGCCGCCTTGCCTGTGCCTCCCACCAGGCTGAGAAGGGGCTTGTGGCTCTGCAGGGCCTGGAGGCAGGACAGCCACAGTGAAGGCGACATCTAGGGGAAGACGATGGAGTCCAGCCTGGGCTTCAGTACCATCTCTAGTGCCCGAGGCAGAGAGCCACTGGCAGAGGAGGGAGAGAAACATCCCACAGTAGGCAGGAACAGGGCAATGAAGGCTCTGGGCTTCGTTCCTGGATTGGCAGTAGTTTTCCAGGTGGTTCCTGGAAAACCTGATCTTTTCAAGTTTAAGTTCTGGCTAAGGGTGCGGTGGGCAAGAGAGGGACAGACAGGGGAAGCTGAGGCTCTGGAGCTCCCGTGGCCCCTAAGGACAAATGGCAGGTGGTGGGCACCTCCAGTCCCTCTCTGTGTCCCCTCCCTGAGCTGTCAATAGACTGCGATGCCAAGAATTCTTCAAAGGGGCTGTTGGGTGTCGCCCCCCCCTGGTGAGCTGGAGTTTGGAGCTTTCTCAGGGAGTCTTATAGGATGGTTGAAACTGATCTCAGTGAGTCTGGATGATTCTGGAGGTACCTAGGTCTTGCCAAAGTCCCCTGTGGGAGTGAGAATTTTCCTGATGCTTCATGGTCCCAGGGGAGTCTCTGGGACCCTTCTGTCTGGGTCACCGCTGCAAGCTTCCTCCCTTGTAGGGAGCCACCTGGGGACCCTCAGGCCCAGCTGCTCCCTCCCTTGAGACCTGGGCTCTCTGGGTGAGATGGAGGCATGCCCTGAACTCAAGCAGTTGATCCTGGGATCCTGGATGATTTTCATCCTTATTTAGCTTTTTGTTATAAGATTTATTTTAGAGACAGAGAAGCATATACACGCACGAGCTGGGGGAAGGCAGAGGGACAGAATCCTCAAGCAGACTCCCCACTGAGTGCAGAACCAGACGCAGAGCTCCACGTGGGGCTCAATCCTATGACCCGAGAGATCATGACCTGAGCAAAAACCACGAGTCAGACGTTCAGCTGACTGAGCCATCCAGACGCCCCCCCGCCCAGCTTTTTGTCTTAACTCAGGTTCTCCACCAGGGGTCATTTTCTCCCCTGGACATTTGACAGTGTCTGGGGACAGCGTCTGTGACAATTTCTGGTTGTCACAAATGGGAGAGTGGTGACTGGCATCCAGTGGGTGGAGGCCAGGGGTACTGCCATATGTTCTGTGACACACAGGACAGCCCCCCCGTTAGGAATGATCCAGGACCAAACATCAGTGTGCTATGGTTGAGGCACACCGCCGGGCCTCCTGGTGGCCCCTCCCCAGAGCTCACAGGAGCAGTAACAATGGTAATGACGCCCCCTGTGTCAGGTGCCTTCCATGTGTCAGGAACTGTGCTAAGCACTTTACATATGTTATCTCAGAAGTCCGGGTGTCCAGGGGGAAACCCCAAGGGAGCTATGTAGGTTTCCATTTTTATAGGATCAATAGAATAATAATGACTTAGAGATCCTGAGGTCCCTTTCTCTCCAGCTCTTAAGGCCCTGCTCAGCCCACCCTGGCCAAGTGGCCAGGCTCTTAATCAGCCTCATTACCATGCTGCTGGGGATGACCTCCCTCCTGGGCTCCCCAGAACAGGCAGCTCATCGGCTGTCCCAGGCTGGCTCCTTCCTGCATTGGTTGGAGGGGGGACCTGCAGTGAGAGGCCAAGGAGCAGGGCCAGGCCAGTGGGCAGAGGGGCACTCCCAGAAACATGAACTGTCCCTTCCCAACCCTTTCCAGGTGGGCCCTGAGAGCCATACAGGCTGCTAGAATCTTTAAGAGACAAAAGCGTCTGTGATGAATATTCTTATAATCAGAAGGTTGCTCTCTACGCCTCTTCTTCTATTCCAAAAGGAAGTCCCACCCCTGGGACTCTTTGCCAGGTCCTCCAAGGCTGTGTCAGCACTTCGAGGTCCAAGCTGGGCTCTCCTGGGCCTGGGGTCTCCCCATGAACCCCAGACAAGTGTATCTGACCCCAAACCCCCAAAGCAAGGGTCTCAAAAAAATTGAAAGACTTCCAGGAAAAAAACTCAACTGCAAAAGCACAGCTAGAAGCCCCCTCTCCTGCCTTCCACAGGACTGATGGTGCGAGCAAGGCCAGGACCCGTGCCAGGGATCTGGTTTATGCCCAGTGCTTGCCAGGCATTTTACGTGCAGTGCTCACAGCCTGAGCCACTATTCCTAGCCCCATGTTACTGACAGAGAGAGTGAGACCTGAGAGATTAATGACTTCCCTAAGATCACATGACTAGTCGGCAGAGAAGCCTGGATTCAAGTGCAGAGCACTTTCCAGCGTCCCCCACCCCCCAGCCTCCACTTCTGACTCTCCTGCAGAGGAGGAAGGGACATAGCATCTTGAGTCAGAAGCCCTGGCTACTGCCCCATCATTAGCCATGACCATGGGTGATTCCTCTCCCTCCCCCAGGACACGTTCACCTTGCCTGTAAAATGGGAATGCTGATATCTGCCCCATCTTGATGGGAGCGCTACGTGTGACCAGGGAACAGCCAGGTGCTCTGCTGGTGGGAATTGGGACTGTTCCTCTCGCCTCCTTGTCCTACAAGCAGCCCGAGGTCCTTGTGGTACTGGGTGCCGCCACCACAGGTCCCTTCCAGGGGAGGTGAGAGAGGAGGTGTTAGGTGGGCTGTCTCTTCTCTTGGATTGCGCCCCCCC
>RCUC01066691.1:0-11594 GCA_003697995.1 Taxidea taxus jeffersonii
CGAGGCTTGCAGACCCCGTAAAGGTCAGGCCCTGAAGAGCTTTCGGCACATCCAACCCCACCGCACTGGCCAGGCTACAGCCACAAGGAAGACTGGGAAACAGTCCTCCTGGGTCCTCAGGAAGAGGAAACGGTGCACACAGCAACCCTCTGCCACATGATCCCCCTCTTGCCCACCACCCCTCCAGCCCACAGCCCTGACAGTTACACACACCCTTCCCTTGTGTGTTCCTTCTCACAAAACCTCGTTCTCCACAAGCGACCCATCAATCTCCCAGAGGTTTGAATAGATAACACCCTCAGGAGCTTCTTCTCCCAAGAGTATCGCCTTTTAATCAAGAGCTATTCAACACTGAAAGGCCTTAAACAGCCAAAGATAGAAATGCCTAATGGTTGAAGTTCAGGTGCAGTGACTGAGTGCTGCACATTTGAGACATACCTTATCTCCCTTGTCTGACCTCTAGCGAGCCTGTCTGGAGGGTTCTGAGCCCCGCTCCATTCCCCCCTCCATCTCCTGTGTTGGCTGCCTAGATACTGGGCTACCGTCTATACTGCCTAGAGCCAGATGGGCTACTGGTGTTGGCTGCAGCTCCTTCCCCATCCAGGAGATAAGGGGAAGCTGATAAAGGCCAAAATACTGGTCCCAGAGCTCCTTCTTACCAACCCTCCTCCCCCTACCCACAGCCCATTCCCACTGTTCTTTTAGAAGCAGAGCATCAAGAGTTAGCTTGCTAACGTATGCAAGGAAGGGACAGGGTGGGGGGTCTGACCTCCAGGCAGCCTCTTTCTTTGTCCCTGGGAAGACCAACATGCTGTGATTAGGGGCTTCCTGGCTCAATGTCCACCAAGGCAGATGGACAGACCCCTCTCCTGAGGAGAGGCCTCTGTACCTAGCGTCAGTCCCTGGGCCCCGCACTGGTGACAGTCACTGCAATGCCCACGCCTGTCATCCTGCTGCCAGAGGCCTGCTCATGTTCAGGGGACTCATCTCCTGCTTTTTCACCACCTCCTTCCCTTGGGGGTCCCCATTCCTGTCCTGTTCCATTGACTCTGGCCCCTTTAGCAGCAAAGCCTGTCTGGGAATACTGTTCTCTTTGTTCTGAAACTGCATCCCATCACATGCCTGGACCGATGCACACATGCACACACAGACGTAGACCTGGACATGTGTATGCCACACACACACATATATGCACACTCACAAACCCACTGGTACACACATATACAGGCACACACAGATCCAGGAGTATTGGGGGACAAAGCTATATGGGTGTACACAACACCCAGGTGTATCCATAAATACACAGAGGTGTTTAAGGTGTGCTCAGCACACAGAGACACACGGACTTGTACAGTTTTGCGTATTTATAGGTAGAGACTCCCATGTGCAGGGATAGACACAAGCATACAAGGATTGACTCTTGTACACACCAAGATGCATATACACACATGTATGTGTGCACCACAAACACACTTGTACACTCTCCCTGCACCCCGTATGGAACTACACCCTCGGGAAATATGTCAGTAGATCACGTAGCTAGCTAGCTAGCTCTGTGCCTTAATCTCTCTGCATCCCCACCACCCCTCAACAACACAGGGCTCTCTGCCCTCCTGATACCCAGCTCAGGCCCGAGCTTCCTGGTTATCAACCCCAGCATCCTGCCTGGAACAAAGAGCGGCAGCAGCGTTCTCCATCCTCAGGGACAGTGAGGTGAGGGGAAGGGGCTCTAGAATAGGGACGGGAGCCTCACCGCTACCTGATGCTATAATTTTTGCCCCAATGCTCTCCCACTGGAAGGCAGCTCCCGTGTGAGAATGTGATCTCTCTAGGGAGGTCAGCTGGGCATGGGGGAGAAGGAGAAGGGATTGGAGTGGGGGACACACCTCAGAAAGGAGTAGAGGACCCATCCCGGGAGCTAGGGACTTTAAACTCATCCCCAGGGGGCTGGGAGAATAGAAAACAGGGACCAGTATCTGAGAGGCCAGGAAGACCCAGAGCTAGAGGAACCAGCTGCCCTAGAGGAAGGGACTTCCTCCCTCCCATGTGGTTCCCCAGGTGGGATCTCTGTACACACCATGTGCACAGCAGTTCCTGAATGGGTGCAGTCCCCTCCACATTGGAAAGCCCTTCCACGATCCCCCCCCCGCCATCTTGCACCCCATATGGGAGCCAAACAAAGCAGGAGGGCCAGTGTCCCACTGCGCACCAATGAGGCAGTCCTCCAGCACGGGGCGTGGGGGCGGTAACCGGTGGAAGTGGAGGAGGCTGGGCAGGGAAGGCCCATGGGGAGCCCACCAGCCCACTGGGTGCCCGGCTCCTCCCGTTGAGCTTCCCCACCCAGCCTGAGGCTCCACTGGCATTCCTCCAATGTGTGTAATAATGAGATGGACTTGGGAAATGCTGTGGGAAGTCTGGGTTTTTGGCCAGGAGAGGCTGGGGGACAGAGCCTGGAGGGGTCCAGGGACTGCCAGGGGAAATCTGAAGGGAGGGGGCTCCGAGGCAGGGGCATCACACCTCAGGCTTAGAAGGAGCAGACGAAGGGCAAACGCCTTTCACATGAAGTCAGCTGCCAGCAGTGGAAAGCATGGTGATGTCAGCAGTCGCCTGTGTGGCGAGTGGCCCCCCTTCCCTCCTTGGCTGGCTGGCTCGGATCAGGACTGTCAGCGTGCTTCCCATGTGCCCCTCCTAGCTAAGGTGCACCCAGCTCTTCCCAGGGGAGGAGGGAAGCAGTGTGCTAAGAGCTTCATGAATTAGCTGGTTAAAGTATGCCTATTGCATGTGATCATCACAATGACCCCAAAAGATAGATGTTTTCATCATCCCCATTTCAAAGACGGGCAAAGTGAGGCTTAGTGGAGGTAGTAACTTGCCTGGGTCACAGCCTGCAAGAGGCAGAGCCAGATGTGGATGGCGGCAGGCTTACTCCAGCACAGATGGTCTTAGCCTTGGAGCTAGCTCCCTCACATCTGGCTTCCATGCTGCTCAAAGCTGGCAAATTATCTCTCCGCCAGCCCTAATTCCCACAGCTTTCCTTTGTCCCGCGTCCATACCTTACATTCACAGCTGCTCCTCTCATCTGTTGCATCAGTCACTTCTCCTGGCCCTCATATCAGAGGAAGGATAGCAGCCCCCCAGCCCCGAGCCTAGTGCGGTCGGTGAGGCTGGAGAGCCCCCATCTAGCTCCCATACAGGGTATCCCATCACCTGGTTTTGCTTTGAGAGATCCCTACATTTCAGCCCTCTTCATAGAGGATGTGGCTTTTCCAGCTGGGGGAAGGTGTGAGTTTGGAGAGGTATGTTCAGGGAACTCAAAGGGACAGTGTGTGAAAGTGTACCTTGCCACCGCTTCCCCTTGCCCTGGTCCCAGTCCCCCTCACCTCTGGTCCATAGTTGCCTTCCCCATTCACAGGCTGCCCTGAGGCCCAGTATCCAAAATCCCAGCGTCTCCCATCAGTCCATTGAAATCTCCGGCACGGGAACTAAGGAAGTGATAGGCTGGGTCAGAAGGCAGAGGTCCAGGGAGACAGACCCAGGGGCCCCAGAGAGGGCCCACTGAGTGTTCCTTTCCCCTCTCACCACCCACCCAGTAAGGAGCCAGATCTGCAAGAGACCCATGCCTGAGGATTTACAGGCAATGCCGATGCAAGTGCGGCCAGCACTCCCCCATCACACAGAACATGCTTCTCCATCTTCACTGTGCATACGATCACCTGGCAATCTTGTTAAAATGCAGATTCCAATTCAGGAGCTCTGGGGTGGGGCCCAAGATTGGGCACTTCTGACAAGCTTCCCGGTTTGCCAATGCTGCTGGCCAGGGACCACACTTGAGTAGCACATTTAGTGTCATTTATTCGGCCACAATCCGAGAGCTGCCTTGAGAGAGGGGCTCCATTTTAGAGATGAAGAAACTGAGACTCCAAGGAAGTCATTCAGCTAGTAGGTGACTAAGCGGGGCATGGAGCCCATCTCCTGACTCCAGTGATGCACCAGGAAATATTCAACAGCCAGCTCCAGGGGAAGGGGAGAACACAGAGGGCAGGAAGAACCCTGATTTATAATTGCCCATTTCCTTGGTGTGCATACCTCCACTGGGGCAGATTTCAAGCTACAGGCATGAGGTCTGTGAGCATGGAGCTGGGATGAGATGCCCGAAATCATCAATCCCCCGACCCAGTCCAAGCCAGCTCCAGTGCCACACTGCCTGCTGCTTGAGGCTGGCCTCGAGGGCTGAGATGTGGCTAGACGCCAGCAGGGGGTCCCTGGAGACAGTTGGAGAGAACTTCCTGTCCCCAGGGAGGTTGATGCCTCACCTACCCAGCCCTTGAGCATGACTCCGATCTAGGCCTGGCCTTCATTGACCCCTCTGACCGTGCACAGGACGTGATGATCTGAGTTGGAGTTGTGTACGGAGAGGAGGTTGCCCCTGCAGCACCTTCCGCAGACATTCAGCTAAAAGAAGAAAATGTAGGGTAGAGAATTCGCTGGTTTTTCTCAAGCCTCTGAGTCTCCAGGAGAGAGCTTCTCATCTCTTTGCAGGTCAGCAATCAATGACCTACTTGCCCTTCTCAATCCCATCTTGTGTCCCTTGGTCAGGAACTTTTTGTAAAAACTAATAATACTCAGAATAATCATAACGACCATCTATTGAGAGTTTTAATGACCCAGGGACTATTCCAAATACTTCCATGTGTTATCTCATTTAATCCTCAACCACACCCCTAGCAGGATGGTACTATATATCTCCATGTGACAAACAAAGACTCTGAAGCCCCAAAAGGTGAGCTGACCGGCCCAGCAACAGAGCCAATGTCAGGCAGAGCCAGGACTGAACACAGGTATATCAAATGCCAAAGCCACTCGTGCACACACAGTGGTTCTTAAAGTGCAGGCCCCAGACCAACAACATCATCATTACCTGGGAGTTGTTATACATGCAAACTCTCAAGCCCCGCCCCAGATTTGCAAAGCCAGAGATGTATTTTAACAAGACCTCCAGGAGATCCTGACACACACTAGGCTTTAAGAACCACTAATCTCACAGGGAATAGAAGGTTGAATCTGATCTCCTCCTCATCTCCAGTCCTCCACTGTAGCCTCTCTGCCACTTACCTGAGCATTTACAAATTTCTCAAGTTTCCGCACCAACAGGAAGCAACAAGTCTTGCACCCAGGACTGCCTGGAGTTTAAACTTTGTCCACTTCCTTGGGGCACTGAAAGTCCTTGTCCAGGGCAACTGGGTTGGAATCCATGGCCTCCTCACCCTCAAATGTCTCCCTCCTGCTCCCCTAAATATTCCGAATTCTGACTCAGGTCTGCCTGTGTCTCCCAGCTGTCTAGATTGGGAGCATTATTCTCTGGGAAGAAGGGGTAACCTAAAATCAGCTCAGGGGCCTCCCTTCTTCCAGGACCACGGACAGCTCTGAAGGCCCACACAAGCTTTCTTAGAGCCACCATCTGTAGCCAATACTGGAAGGATCTCCTTAGCATGTGGTGAAGTGAGAACACTTGGGTCATAGACGTAAGTGGGTGAGATCCTGACTTCTGGCTGACACCGCAGGTGTGTATTCTGGGAGGAGGCACCTCTGAGAAGCCCTTCATCTTAACAGGTGGTTGAGTTTTCCTGTGAAGTAACCCTGGCAGAAAGTTTGGGTCACGGTTCTGAGTCCAGGAGAAATCTAATCAGAGATGGGCTGGGTCAATTGAAGGGGGGCAGTCGTGGCCCTGGCCCCGTGAGGCAAAATACCTGCAAGAAAGGGGAGAAAAAAGAAAGGTTGGTGAGACAAGAAGGGGAGGCTTACCCAGATGAAGAGCAGCAACTGTTGTTCCCAGCGGAAGGAGCAGGAGCAGGGGCCTTTCATTTCCATTCAGGCTTGGGACAGGGACACAGCTCCCCTTCCCTCCTTGTGGGTGTCTTGTGTGTTTGCACTGCCGCTGGCAGACAGGGGACAAAATCCTTGTTTAACCAGTTGATTAAGGGGCAAAGATTGATTGGAGCACTCTTTCTTCCCCCAGAGAACAGGCACCGAACTTGAGAATTAGGAAAGGGACATGGGATGTCAGCTCAGGTGCAAAAGACCTTTTTTCCTGAAAGCCCCATCCCTGCTCCCATAGACGGCCCTTAGCTCAGACCCTTGCCCCTGCAAGAACGGGTCTGCTTTGAGTCAGGGCCACTATCATTCATACTGGGAAATGAGGGGGAAAGGATGGTGGCCACTGTGGTCCTGAGGATGGGCTTCCAAGTGGGTCAAGCACTCACCTCCAGCAATCTCAGGCTTCCACTCTCAGTGCTTCTAGCTGTTGGGCCCCAGAGGAGGCTGGGTCAATCCTCTTATGCTGGGCTTCTGGGGAAGCTAGAAGAGGCAAGGATGATTGCCCCCCACTGGGGTGGAGAGCAGAGGAGCTGATAAGAAGAGTTTTGCTCAGTCCTCTCACCCTTGAGAACTGCTGTCTTCTGAGACTGCAGAGACCTACGTCCCACGACACATGTGGGTATCCAGACACCCTGCTGTGCTCAAGAGTACCCCACCTGACTGCTGTCTAGGCATTATTACTGCCCCTATAGTGTCCTAGTCTGAACAACACTCCTTAACCCCAGGAGCAGCCTTCCCCTGGTCAATATCCCAGCTAATGAGGTGGGGAATCCCAGGGAGCTGGGAGACCATGTGGGGAGGAGGGAGGAGGCAAGGGAGCCTCTGCCCTCCTGAGCATTTACTTACCTGACCAAGTCCTCTATATGCATCACATCCCTGAATCCTCATCTTCACCTCATTCCATGAGAAGGTATGCTCATCCTTACTTCACAGATGAGGAAATGAGATTCAGAGAGGGAAGGCAACTTGCCAAGTTTGCACAGGAAGTAGGAGAACTGGGATTTCTAAGTCTTTTTGGTTTGACACCCTGGTCTCTCTCTGATTCTCTGTCTTTGTCTTTGACTCTCTGTCTCTCCCTCTCCTCCACTTTCTTCCTTACTCTCCTTGTCCTCCTCCTTCTCCCTCTCTTCCATATCTTTAATCTCCCTCTCTTTCGCATCTTTAAAATTTTATGCTCTTTTTTTATGATGTGGCTCTAGATCAAGGTTCTCAACCTTCCCGCTATTGTTACTTGGAGTGAAATAGTTCTTTGTTGGGGTCTGGGGGTGTCCTGTGCATTGGAATGAGTTATCAGCAGCATCCCCTCTACCCACCAGTTGTCACTATCACCTCCCTGAGTCACGATGATCAGAAATGTCTCCCCACATTCCCAAATGTCCCCTGGGGAGCTAAATCATCCCATCAGTTTCTAGGTGACTGATCTAGAACATGTAGACCATGCCATTTTGTCCAATCTCAAGGCATAATCTTATGGCCAGGAGGCAGCAGCCGGAATGGAAAACTTCATGGGAGTCATTGAGACACTCCAGGCCACCCTATTCCCCACCCCCACTCCCCATCTCCCACCAGCTCTCTATCACCACCAGGGGCGGGACTAGGGGGATGTGAGAAAGGCACTTACCTCAGTTGCAAAATTTAAGAGGCCACTAAAGAATTCAGTAGTCAGGAGAAACACTATTTTAATGTGATCCTTCTTAAAAATCAAAATACATGCAAAAAATCCGCAATGAACAAAATAGCCAACTTTGAGTCAATCTGGCCAAATTCATTGCAATCCAAGAAGAGGCCAGCAAGTGCTGAGCCCTGATTTTGCTGGATATCACCGCCAAGAGCTAGAAGACTTGTTGGGGTGGGTGTCTGTCTCAACTCTGTGCCATCCAACCAGGCATCACATATTTGATTCTTGGATTCCAGCCCAGCACGCCAGTACCCAGGATACCAGATACGTAGCCCAGAAGGTGAAAAGGCCTGAGTTCTCCCTCCTCTGTGCCCTCAGGAGACCTACAAATGGAGAAGTATCTTAGAGCTCATTTCTCTGCTCAATTGCAGAATAACGGTCTTGCCCATTATCTCCCCCACCCAACAGACTTGACTCTCAGTCTCTCTTCCTGACTCAGGGACTGGGGGCTGGGTCAATTTCATGCCCCCAAAACCTGGTCCAGATTTTGAACTTGAGATCTCCCTAGTGGGAGAGCTAGACCCCCCTCCCATTTTTCTTGCCCATCCTGGGCCCAGCCAAGGATATCATTTCCTTAGTGTTTGGGGTGACCAGTAAAGACAACTTGCACCATGATAAGCTTTACATGCGTCTTTTCATTGGAATATCCATTTCATAATGAAAGAATGGCTTCTCGGAGCACTTAAGACACAGCAAATCAGAGACAGGCCTAAACCCAGGGCTTCTAGCCTCTTAGCCTCCCCACATCTCCCTTCCCTCTGCCTCCTCTCACAGACCTCTCTTCTCTGCAACTTGCCCCTCTTCACATTCACCCTATTTTCTTTACACGCAAACCCTGGGCAAAGACAGTCCATTGACTTCAGTGACCTCCTCACTGACTGGTGAAGCTTGTATGATTCCAAAATAATATTGTTGAAGATCCACCATGGACCAAATAACTATGTTTCATTAAGGCTTTAATCTCCATGATCCTACTTACTCAATTTCTATAATCCTACTGCAAATTAGGAATTGTCATCTCTAACCTCCAAATCTACTGCACAAGAGGTTAAATGTGTAGACACAACCCGTAAGAAGCAGCACGTGTGACCCTGTCAGAGTCCCACATCCCTGATTTTTTTGATAGGCCCAACTGTGTTAGCCCCAGGCATTCTGGCCAGTGGTGCCAACATCTCCAGCAGCCATGAGACTCCAATCCTCTGGCCAACTGTTTACATTTCTATTCACAGGATCCAAACACTGCCTTTTGTCTCGAGATTCAGCCCTGCCCCACATTGTCAGAGGGTGGTCTCTCCATCTTGAGGGACAGTGTAGTGTGATGTATCCTGGAATCCTGAGTCCAAAGCCAGCCCATCTGCGGCTCCGTTTTCTCCTCCAAAAGGATAGGCTCATGGCAGGACCTCCATCTAATGAGCCCAATTCCCAGAATAGTGCTCATGGGGTTGGGAGGTGGCCCTTATCAGGAAGCCAGGACTAGAACTATGACCCCAGTCAACAAGTAAGCCCTGTGTGTTGATTGAACTCCTGCTCTGTGCTTTGCACAGTGGAACAAACTCCAGGGATCTCATCCTAAAGATGCAAGTTAGCTTCAACAGAGCTCAGTTAGCATCTTGTTGGAGATGAAAAATGACATACAAACCCACATTTGGGGTTGCAAGACCAGTCCTCTTATTTCATTTTTTACTTTCTTACAGCTTTTCTTGTGGACCTATAACATGCATCCTGTAAAATGTACTAGAGGGTGGACTGCTCAGGGGATTTTCACAGAGTGAATACACCCTTGGAGCCATGCCCAGATCCAGACCCAGAACGTTCCCAGGCACCCAAACGCCTCTTTCACAGCTCTTTTTTTTTTTAAGATTTTATTTATTTATTTGATAGACAGAGATCACACAAGCAGGCAGAGAGACAGGCAGAGAGGGGAGGGGAGAAGCAGGCTCCCTGACGAGCAGAGAGCCCAATGTGGGACTCGATTCCAGGACGCTGGGATCATGACCCGAGCCGAAGGCAGCCACTTAACCCACTGAGCCATCCAGGCGTTCCTCACGGCTCTTTCTTGACATGAATCCCCCACAGGGCATCTCCCTGGACTGGAAGGCCCACTTCCATCACAACACACAGCCCCCACAGATGAGATGGATGAGGACCAAGACAAGGTCCATCTCCACTTAGCATAAAGCCTGGTAAGTGCTTAATCAATGGGAAATAGCATTACTCTTCATTATGCACATTGGAATGAAGGGAAGCCATGCTTTCCCACAGCAGAATATAGTCTATGAGGACAAGGAGTGAAAGGTCTACTTTAGCGGCATCCTCCGCAACATGCAGCCCCAGGCTGAACCCAGAAGAGTGTTCCAGAATTCCACCGTCTTTGAAGTCAGCAGACTGTCACAGAAAGGCAGTTACAATGGGCAGCAGTCTGATTTCTGTCTTTCTCAACTAAGCGTGCAAGCTTGAGCAGGCAACTTCCCCAGTCTGGGCCACACTCAAAAAATTCAGGTTCCTGATTTGCCTCTGGGAATCTGGAGCCACCTGTAATTCTACATATTTGAAAAGTCTGGGAGGAAAAGTTGCTTTAGGGCATCGACTCCTTATTTTCTGCTCACCTCCTTGGTGGAGTAAGGATTTGGAATGCTTTCCTTCCCCACCTCTGACTGGGACTCCCTCCTGTCCAGTTGGGTTGGAGTCCTATGCCCCAAGATAAACTCAAGGGTAAGGGAGTGTGTCCTGCCTCTCCTTGGTGCTCCATCCCTAGGCGACCATGTCCTGGAAGCAGTCAGTGCTATAGCCACAGGATCCTAATGGTTGAAAGAACATTCAACAGGAATGGGGGCTGAGTCACAACACTGGCCTCATTTAGAGGTTCTGCCTTGGGTCCGTCTTTGCATAGGCCCGTAACTTCTCTGAGCCTGGTTTTGTGCAACAGGGTAATAATTATCGATCACACAATGTCAGCAGGGGGTACTTCATGGGTGTGCAATAAGCAGTAACAATTAGTAGATGTTGTTGTGCTTTTATTATAAACAACCGTATGTTCCCGAATGGCTGGAAGTTGGGTCTTCCTAGGTCTTATAGAGAGTTGGACCTGCAGCATGCTGTCTTATAATTGGGTTTCCCCAGAAACAGGTCCTAAGACAAGGATTTGAGTGCAAGTGGCTTATTTGGGAGGCACAAGGACACTTGTAAGGAAGAGGACAATTCAGATGGACGATGGGAGACAGCCAATAACATGTACATTACAAAGCCAGCTGCCTCCGCTGGTAACTGCCAGCTGATCCCCCTGGGAAACCCTAGGAAACAGTACCCAATACATGCCTTAGAATTAGTCCATTTGAAGGTCAAGGGACTGGGACACTCATACTCCCACTCCTGCGTGTTGTGGACTGTTCCCGGGACTGTTAATTTCCTGGCCCATTAAGGCAACCACACTCTGTGGGGAGGAGGAAAGGTCCCTGCATGTGGAGATGCCAGCACAGGACTGGGAGAGTCCAGCTGGAATGAAGAAAACAGGTGGGGTCCTGACAGCACCTGCTGTGCACGTGCCAGTAATGAGAAGTCGTGTGAAGAGCTCCCTGAGCCCTTTCTTCCATCTTCAGGAAGACCCCTCGGACCCCACCCCATTCTCCCGATGCCTTGCTATGAGTCATAGTGGAGTGGGAGGGGCGGCCATTGCAGGGCAGAAAGCTCCTGGGTGGAGCTAAGCGGAGAGAATCAGTGACCAGAGGAAAAAGAAGTCAGTTTCAGGAAGGCAGTTTTATTACTGGGGGCTGGAAGCAGGGGCAGCAGGCAGGGGAAGGGAGGCAGCTGCCCAGGAGTGGGTGGCTCTGGACTCCTGGCTGGGTCTCACTCAGTAGGAGCAGATGAAGGGGAGGCGCCTGCGGCAACGAGTACGACGCCAGTGACCTCCTATGAAGGCAGAACCGGAAGGGGCCTTCAGCCTCTGGTTCACCCTGACTCCGCCCCAAGAGGGCCTCCCCCCTAGCACCCCGCCCCACTCCTGCCTCCATAGAGAGGGAGTCTGAAGACTCAGCAGACCCCCCCC
>ML095107.1:4273-20055 GCA_003697995.1 Taxidea taxus jeffersonii
AAGGTGGTAGGAAAAGAAAAAATGAAACAAGATGGGATCGGGAGGGAGACAAACCAAAAGAGACTCTTTAATGTCATAAAACAAACTGAGGGGGGTGGAGGGGGAGAGGGGTTGGGAGAGGGTGGTGGGGTTACATTATATGCTTAAATAAAAAAGCTTAAATAAAAATAAAAATAAAATAAAATATATTTTATCATTGCAAAAAAAAAAAAGTACAGAGAATAAAGGATAAATAAAAACTGGATTGGTGGGGAAAAGTTCCCTATGGGAAGTGATCCACACTCTCTACTTCCACTTCCAAGACCAGCTTCCCAACTTTCCCTTCACTTCCACCCCGGATCATGTTAACTCAGGTCCTCTACATCTTTGACCTGTTCTTCTTGTCCTAAGAGACACATGTTCTTTCTGAAGGACACTACTTCCCCTACTGCCCTTTCCATACTCCGTCAACCACAACTGCCAGAAGAAAGAGCATCATTCTTACATCCCAGTGTCATTTTCAGGCTATTACTCCTGTACCCTCAAGTAGAACATTTTCCTCTGTTGAATTTCGGGCCACTAGGTTATGCCACAGTTCCCTTTCTTGACTCAAACTACCATCTTCCTAGTCCTTCCCCTGCATTTACCTCTGGCCCCTGATCCTACGTCCAGTCCCTTAATAACTGTGGGTGACCACAGTGTCTGTGGGGATGATCTACCCAATAATTTCCTACCTTCTCAATATCATGATCTTCATGTAATTTTAGTCACCCCTCCCTCCAGTTATGGACATCTTGGATCTTATCAGTTGCCCCAAACTATACCTCCAGAATCATAACTCTAGTACCCTCTGGCTTCTGTATTCCACTTTTATCACTACTTGCTCTTTCTATTAAATTTTGCCCTTTGGGGACGCCTGGGTGGCTCAGTTGGTTGGGCAGCTGCCTTCGGCTCAGGTCATGATCCCAGCATCCTGGGATCGAGTCCCACATCGGGCTCCTTGCTTGGCGGGGAGCCTGCTTCTCCCTCTGCCTCTGCCTGCCACTCTGTCTGCCTGTGCTCGCTCTCTCTCTCTAACAAATAAATAAATAAATAAAATCTTAAAAAAAAAAATTTGCCCTTTGATCTTAACAAGACCTCCAGTATTTGATTCTTCCATTTTCTTCCAGTCTACTTGTCCCTCCCCTATCTAACCTAAATTCTCAGCTCTTCAGATCAATTACTGATTGGCAAAATTTTCTGTTCTTTAGTCCCCTTGACTTTTTATCTAACCCACTTGGAAAAACAGCTGGACCTTCCATGACACATCATTGATTAGCGGTCCTATTCCTCACCAAAATTTGAGTAATTTTTAATTTATCTCTTCTCTGCAAACTCTACCCCTTCTGTGTCTCACCCTACCTCATCACTCTTACAAGGTGGCCATATTTAATACCTCACACAGAAAATAAAAAGCGTTAAAGAGCAGTTACCTTAAGTCTCTGTCCCTCATCTCCAATATGCAAAATTATCTTCATCTCCCTCCTCTGGTGTAAAGCTAATCTAAAGCCGAAGCTACCTGTGGTCTGAATTTTATCCCTTTCTGCCTCCTCATGAGCCTTACTCCATCAGTTAACTCTTTGGTATCATTAATGTCTCCCTCTTGACTTATATCTCAGAAGCTTCTATACCAAGTAGGTCTCTGTTCTCTAGGCTTTTGCCTCACCTGGGAAATATCCACTCTGAGCATCACTTCAGGTTGGCATTGTTAAAATAAGAAAGTCAGAAAAGGGGGAATATTTTTAGGAGCAGGTATTTGGGATTTTAGGGGTCTTGTTTTGTCTTGTTTAAGATTTTATTTGAGAGAGAGAGTGTGTGAGCAGCAGGGCAGAGGGAGAGGGAGAAGGGCAAGCAGGGCTTGATTGAGGGCTTGATCCCAGGACCCCGAGATCATGACCTAACCCGAAGTCAGATGTTTAACTGACTGAGTCATCCAGGTGCCCCTGGGGCTTTAGTTTTTAAGTACAGAGTTTGATGGGCTATTCCAGTACAAATGTAAAGTAGGTTTGGAGATGCACACATGTATCCTTAGGAGAGAGATCAATCCTAGATATCCAACTTACTTTCTTGCTCTGACATCGAGGGCAAATAACTAACTATCCATTAACTTGGATAGGACAGGGGTGGGGCTTATCCTGAAGTATTTCTTCCTAGTGTTTTTCTACAAAGGGCTTCTAGGTTTTGGGCATATTAACATATTTATTTTAAAGATATGTTCATGATGTTGAAAACCCAGATGTTAAAACTTTGAATTTCATCTCAATCTCCAGATGTGGAATCCATAAAAATTTCTCTAGTCATATAGCAGAAAATGACAGTGTAACTCTGGATCCTTATTAGGATTTCTTAAACTTTTGTATAATTGAGGAAACCCATAGAGTCAACATGCAGCCATATTTATTAAAAGAAAGGCTCCCCAAACTCTTGTTAGAGAATGAGTTTACTGGGACACCTAGCTGGCTCAGTCCGTAGAGCATGCAACTTTTTTCTTTTTTTAAAGATTTGATTTATTTATTTGACAGAGAGAGAGCACAAGCAGGGGGAACAGTAGGCAGAGGGAGGAGAAGCAGCCTCTCTGCTAAGCAAAGAGCCTGACTTGGGGTTCGATACCAGGACCCCTGGAATCATGACCTGAGCTGAAGGCAGAAGCTTAACCATCTGAGCCACGCAGGTGCCCTGAGCATGCAACTCTTGATCTCAGAGTTGTGGGTTCAAGCCCCATGTTGGGTGTGGAGTGTACTTAAAAAAATAATAAAGAAGTATTTCCTTCCTTCCTTTCTTAGTTCCTTCCTTCCTTCCTTCCTCTAGGGCTTGCTTTAAGAAAAAGAAAAAGAAAATGACTTTACTATCTCTCTAGGAGTCAAAGTGCATTTTTCTCTAGATGCTTCAGCCTACCCCTTTGAGTACCACCTCCTAACAGAATATCTCCTACATCTTAGAGTAGAAGTAAGCAGAAGCTGAGAAATGCTGATGAACTTTGGGTAGCATGTCTTTAGCCTTTGGTTTAACTACTCCTCCGAAGTTTATCGTATTCTAAATTCCCTTTGATAAAATTGAGCTTCCTCTGATGGATAATTGCTGTCAGTCTCAATTACCTCACATATATTTAAAAATTTCTTATGTTGCTTTGAACTGCCATAATCAACAGACTTTTTTTGATGACAACACACTGGTTATAAATATCATCACATGCGGAGAAAGGGGAACCCTCCTACACTGTTGGTGGGAATGCAAGCTGGTGCAACCACTCTGGAAAACAGCATGGAGGTTCCTCAAAAAGTTGAAAATAGAGCTACCTATGACCCAGCAACTGCACTCCTGGGAATTTACCCTAAAGATACAAATGTAGTGATCCAAAGGGGCACGTGCACCCGAATGTTTATAGCAGTAATGTCCACAATAGCCAAGTTATGGAAAGAACCTAGATGTCCATCAACAGATGAATGGATAAAGAAGAAGTGGTATATATATACAGTGGAATACTATGCAGCCATCAAAAGAATGAAATCTTGCCATTTGCGACGATGTGGATGGAACTAGAGGGTATTACACTTAACGACATAAGTCATTCGGAGAAAGACAACTATCATATGATCTCCCTGATATGAGGAAATGGAGATGCAACATGGGGGGCTGGGGGGTAGGAAAAGAATAAATGAAACAAGATGGGATCAGGAGGAAGACAAATCATAAGAGACTCTTAATCTCACAAAACAAACTGAGGGTTGCCGGTGGGGGGAGGGGTGTAGGGAGAGGGTGGTTGGGTTATGGACATTGGGGAGGGTGTGTGATATGGTGAGTGCTGTGAAGTGTGTAAACCTGGCGATTCACAGACCCGTCGTACCCCTGGGGCTAATAATACATTATATGTTTATTAAAAATTATTAAAAAATTAAATCAAGTTTCTGTTATTAAAAAAAAAATAAATATCATCACAAAGTACACTTGAACATTCATCAGAAACATGAGGATTTATGTGAACTAATAGGATGACATTCACCAATGTGCTTGGTATCTGCAGTACAGCTCTGCTAAATGGTCATCTGTCTTCTTTTTGAATCATGGGTCATTATACAGGATTTGAATAGATGAAAACTTAGAAATAAAAAGATTAGAATTATAAGACATGAATTATAAGATTAGAAGAGTCTTTTTAAAGGTCACCTACACTTGAGATGCCAGTTAAGCATCTGCCTTCGGCTCAGGTCATGATCTCAGGGTCCTGGGATGGAGTCCCAGGAGTCCTACATCAGGCTCCTTGCTCACTGGGGAGCCTGCTTCCCCCTCTGTCTGCTGCTCCCCCTTGTGCTCTCTGACAAACAAATAAAATAAAATAAATACATTAATTAAAATAAATCTTTATTTTTTATTTGATGTTTTAAAAATATTTTATTTATTTATTTGACACAGAGAGAGAGATGGCAAGAGAGGGAACACAAGCAGGGGGAGTGGGAGAGGGAGAAGCAGGCTTCCTCCTAAGCAGGACCCTGGGATCACGACTAAGCCACTCAGGTGCCCCAAATAAAATCTTTAAAGAAAAAAAAAAGGTCACCTTACTCTATTCAGGCACTGGACCATAAGTCATTCTGCGGATGAGATTTTATAATATATTCTTTTTTAAATTAAAAAAAATTCTAATAAAATTCTTAAATTCCAGTATAATTAACATACAGTGTTATCTTAGTTTGAAGTGTATAATATAGGTGATTCAACAGTTCTCTACATTACTCAGTGCTCATCATGATGAGTGCACTCTTTAATCCCTATCACCTTATTTCACCCATCCCCAACCCACCTCCCCTCTGGTAAACCATCAGTTTGTTCTCTATAGTTAAGAGCATGTTTCTTGGTTTATCTTTCTCTCTCCTTTTTTCCCCTTTGCTCATATTTTTGTTTTGTTTCTTAAATTCCATGTATCAGTGAAATCATATGATATTTGTCTTTCTCTGACTTATTTCACTTAGCATTATACTCTCTAGCTCCATCTGTGTTGTTATAATGGCAAGATTTCATTCTTTTTTATCGCCAAATATTTCACTATATAATTAAAATGGAATATATATGTATGAATATTTTACACACACAGACACACAGACACACACAGACACACACACCCCACATCTTCTTTATCCATTCATCAGTTGATGAACACTTGGGTTCCTTCCATATCTTAGCTATTGTAAATAATGTTGCTATAAACAGGGGTGCATAAATCCTTTTGAATTAGTGTTCTTGCATTCTCTGGGTACATACACAGTTGTGAGATTGCTATATCATAGGGTAGTTTCATTTTTAACTTTTTTGAGGAACCTCCATACTCTTTTCCACAGTAACTGTGCCAGTTTGCTCTTCTACCAACAGTGCGCAAGGGCTTCTTTTTCTCCACATCCTCTCCAACACCTGTTTCTTGTTTTGATTTTAATCATTTTGACAGGCATGAGGTGATATCTCACTATAGTTTTGACTTGTATTTCCCTGATGCTGAATGATATTGAGCATCTTTTCATGTGTCTGCTCGCCATCTGTATATAACATGTTCTTATTTCCTTCCCTTTCTTCCTTTCCTCTCTTCTTCCTTGTCCTCCTCTTTACACAAACATTTACTGAGCACTTACAAATGCCGGGTCCTATGTTAAGTATTACTCAGTATTTAGTACTAATTTAGTGATGAACAATAAATCAGTTCCTATCTTTAATACTATCTAGTAGGAAAAAGAGAGAATATGTTACTACATCCAGGAGACTGGGCAGGACACATCTATATTCCTTAACTCAACTGAATGACCAGGAAATATTTCTAGGGAGGTTATGCTTGAATTCACCCTTTAAAGGATGAGTAGCAAGTAGCCAAACAAGCAAGGGTGAACAGAAGAGATGTGATGAATAACATCATGGAAGAGTGAGAACACATGGTGAAATTATGAATGGTAAAATATAAATGAGCATGTTGTGTGACTGTGGATATTCTGGACTATTCTGATGTTATTCCAGTGAAAATAAAATTAGGCCTTAATTTTAACCCTCTTTTTGGCAGAATCCTTAAAAAAACTGGCAAGAATAAAATATGATTCTATACCATTTAATTAGATGCGCCTTAGTATCAAATGTAGGAAGAAGAAACTCAAAGGAAATTTTTAATCTCTTCAACTTTTAAGAGTTACTCTTACTAATTGCTGAGGGCAATGGTTATTAATGGGAATAGGCAAGGGAGCAATGTCTCAGTTATTCTTGGCCAATATTCCTGACAGTATTTCACTCAAATCAGAAGGATGTTGATTCTATTTTTCATAAGATAGAGGAGTATGACCAGTTGTAGCAAGCAGAATCCCAGCCTCAAAGAGTCAGTTGGATTAGCCTCAGGAAATCCTGATTTTTATCCAAAGTGTCCCATAAACTCAATTATTATATTCATGAGAGAAGTTCTTTAAGGACTGACTATTAGTTTCATTTTGCATTCAAAGGCAGGAAGTGATAAGCCTTAAAAGCCATAAAATAAAATCATCTGACTTTTAGAGCTAATGTCACTGAGGTCTCGCTTCATCTCTCCCTCTTGATCTCTAGCCTTTCCTTTTGGCCTTCATCCTTCCTCTGTGCCCATTTTCTTTCTTTCTTTCTTTGTTTCTTTGTTTCTTTCTTTCTGTCTAAATTTCTTCTCAATTTATGTCTTGTGCCTACCAGTGCCTCTTTGGGCATTTAAATTTTTCTGCTAGTGATTTGGGTTTCTAACATTTTACCTAAAAAAAAAAAAAAATTTTTTTTCATGTAACTCTTTAGACTGCTCACTTGTCAAGGAATGTCCAATAAATTCCTCTTATGATTCCTCACATATTCCCACACCTGACAGAACCACACCTAGAGGAATGGGATTATTATTGTTTCTGTGTCACTCAGGAGCAAGTCTCTTGTGAAGGATCCTGTCATCCTCGGCCCTGCCCTGTTCGGCACTTTTAATAGGGATGTGTATGAAGACATAGATGACAGAATCAGTTTCCAAAATGATCTCAGTTGGCTGGAATGCTGGTATGAAATCAGCTAGCTGAAATTTAAATCAGGCCATGTAAAGTCCAATGTGTTAAATTTAAAGAGAACCGGCAGAAATTCAAGTCCTGACTGGGATTAATTCATTGGACTAGATTGAAGGGTTTTAATTGAATATTAGCTTAATATAAGCCCAAAGCATGAAGCAGCTGTTGAAAAGGCTAACATATTATTAGACTGAATTAAAAGTAGGGTCCAGATCAAAGGAAGGAATTGTTGTACTGTACTCTGTGTTGTCATATCTGAAACTTGATTTTCTATGGTGAGGCAAAGCAGGTAAGATAGATGAGGGGAAAGGACAGTGAGAGGTCAGAAAACCAGTAGAGGGTCTACACACTATGTCAGATGAAAGTGGTAAAAAAAACTTAGAAAATAATGAGTAGGAGGAGACTTGCTATCCCAAGGTCAATATGAGCCAGACAACAACTCAAGAGGAATGTAGTAATAGCTAACGTTGATCCCCATCTCTGTCCTCCCTGTGCTCCCTGTCTCTGCCCAGTTCCTTATCCCTGTGAGTTCTAAAATGAGTTCAGACTTCTTTCACCCCTGGCCCTAGCTCTAGAGCACAGATTTTATCTATCATGACTAAGGTATGGGAGGGGTTGACTTCATGGGTATATGATTTGTGCTCTTGCATAAGGTTCTGCACTTAGATGGACCCTGTGCTTGGTTTAATGTTTCCTTCATAACAAGTTTCAAATAAGGGGCCTGGCATTTTCATTTTCCACTGAGACCCACAAATTATTTAGCCCATGCTGGGTATAGAAAACACCCTTTTCTTCTTAGACCAATTGGAGTTTTCTGTAAGGAAGATTTGCTGTGAAAATGAGTTAGCAAATAATGTCAGCTATACTAATAGCTAGAAAAGAATAAAATTGCAGATTACAGGTTAATCCCAAAGAACTAGAACTCAGCCAAAAAAAAAAAAATGTGATAGCATCGTTAAAGGGGTCTATAGCTTCTGGCTCCCTTCTACCTCATTTTTAGTGGCCCTGAATGTTAAATTAAGATATGTACATGATCTGAAATGGATTTTGGTTTGGCAATAAAACCAAACTGTAGGATCTATAATACAGGGTTTATGACAGTAATGGACCCTAGGTCACTGGCTTGAGCTTCATTACCACTTATCATTCCCCTGTTTCTTACCTCTTCCTTCTGCCTTTTTCTACTCATTGGAGATTGGAACTCTGGCTTCTTTTTCTTCTTCTTCTTTTTTTTTTTAAGATTTTATTTATTTATTTGACAGAGAGTTATAGAGAGAGCACAAGCAGCCAGAGTGGCAGGCAGAGGAAGAGGGAAAAGCAGGCTCTCTAATGAGCAGAGAGCCCGATATGGGGCTCAATCCTAGGACCCTGGGATCATGACCAGAGCCAAAGGCAGCCACTTAATGAACTGAGCCACTCAGGCGCACCTAGAACTCTGGCATCTTAAGTTTGACTCCCTTTACTTTCTGTTTGCTAGTGAATTAAAATGGCCATTTACACAAATTGGAGAATCTTGTCTTCCTCACCAATTATTGGCATCATGTAAAGTTGCCAGATTTAGCAAATACAAGTACAGGATGCCCAGTTAAATTAGAATTTTTGATTAAAAAATGGATAGTTTTTTAGTATGTGTTCCAAATATTGCATGAAATATACTTACACTAAAAAATTGTTGTCTTGCTGAAATTCAAAGTCATTTGAACATCTTGTACTTTATCTTGGAACCCTAGCATCATTGACACTTCTGGACCTTTGGGCTGCCCCAAATATCTGTGATATGCCTACCATCTAATTTCCTTGGAATCCATTGGCATGACTTCAGTTTTTTTGTCTCCTGGTCTTGTCTAATGCCAAATCCTCACTCCTGCATTTTCTGCCTTCTCTCTAATTCCCATGTCAGCAGAGAGCAGAAATGCAGAAATAACTAAGAGCTACATCCTGAGTTTATTAAGCAACCACTTATCTTTCCCAATTCATGTTACCAATTCTTCCCATTTACAGAAGCTCTCCTTCATTTCCATCTCCAAGTATGGCTACTAAATTTAGCAACAGAGATTGTGACTGTTCCCCCCAACAACCCTGGCATCCTTACATGTCCCTCTGCTCTTCATGTTGTAGTGTGAGGGAAAGAATGAGGTATCTGTGGTAGAGATGTATTTGAGCAATGCATGATGTTGGCAGGGGGCAGCGGGCAGCAGGGAGATAGAGGTATAGGAGAGTGGAGGCAAGATGAGTGATGGGGCTTCTGGGTGGTTTAGTCAGTTAAGCATTGCACTGTTGGTTTTGGCTCAGATCATGATCTTAGGGTCATGAGATTGAGTCCCCCCAACCCCGTCTTCCATCAAACCCTGCTTCAGGCTGTGCGCTGAGCACGGAGTCTGCTTAAGATTCTCTCTCCCTTTTCCTCTGTTCCCACCCCCACCATGTGTGCTCTCTCTCTCTCTCTCTTTCTAAAATAAAAAAATAAATAAATAAAATCTAAAAAAAAAAAAGATGAGTGATATTCCTGGGGCTGGGATGGAGAGTGTGTGACAGCTCCAGATGTGTGTGTCAGATGTGAAAGCTGAGTAGAGGCAAGGTATGTGATTATACACTCAGTAATATTTAATGTAATATTTCTTTAAATAAAAATTAATGGGGGCACCTGGGTGGCTCAGTGGGTTAAGCCTCTGCCTTCGGCTCAGGTCATGATCTCAGGATCCTGGGATCGAGCCCCACATCGGGCTCTCTGCTCAGCAGGGAGCCTGCTTCCTTCTCTCTCTCTGCCTGCCTCTCTGCCTACTTGTGATCTCTGTCTATCAAGTAAATAAAAAAAAAATTAATGCTTTGGATGATGAACATGTTTTAAAATTAGAGAATGGTAGGGTACCAGGTGACACAGTCAGTTGAGTGGCTGAGTCTTGGTTTCTGCTTCAGTCATCATCTCAGGGTCCTGGGATTGAGCCCCTCATTAGGCTCTGTGCTCAGTGCAGAGTCCACTGGAAATTCTCTCCCTCTCCCTCTGCTCCTCCCCTGCTCATGCGCTCTCTGTCTCATGCTCTCTCTCTAAAATAAAAATAAATAAAATCTTTTAAAAATTAAATTAAATTAAATGAGATAACAGTGATGGTGGTGTAACTCTATGAATATACTGAAAACCACTGAACTGTACACTTTAAAAGGATGAATGTTATGGTATGCGAATTATATCTCAATAAAGCTGTTATTAAAAAATTAATACAAGAAAACAAACAAAAAATTAATACAAAAAAAACCATATAACTTCATGATGAACAAAGTGCCAAAATTTTAATGAAAGTAAGGAACAGGCCAGAACCCACCCAAACCCTAAGAGCACCAGTTTCTAGATCTTAGGACCACCAGTATTGCCTGAAAAAGGTGGAAGAAGGAAGGAAAAGGGCCTGCATACAGCAAGATGGAACAAATACTTTCTGTCTCCTTTTTGTAGTTTCAATTTTTCTTTCCTAAGCCACAAACACTAACTTTCCATGAATTCCTCTTTGAACAGTCCTCTCCACGTTTGTTCCTTCCCTTTCCTTTCTCTGCTCCATAGCCTACAGTGGAGCGCAGGGGACATGGGGAGAGAAGCAGGCCAGGAGCTAAGTCTGGATGGATTGAGAAAATCAAGGCTATCCTGTTTATTTCAGGACCACCTCTAACTCTGGCAAATGTTTGTAATAAAGTGAGGAAAGTATTCAATTAACAAACTGAGGAAAGTACTCAATTAACGGTTTCTAAGGGAGGAAATGTAAGGAGGGAGAAATGCCTCAGAACTGTTTGGGGTAGAAGATGGGGTCATAAGAGCATGTGGGTCAGCCTGATTGCCAAGCTAAGGAGACCAGCCTTGCTACCAAGTCAAAGAGAAGGATTTGTTTATCTGGAGAGGATGAGTAGCAGCCGGCCAGGACAGAACAGTTGGTTGTGACAGTGGAGGAAAAAGAGGGACCTTGGGGAATATATGAGACTGAGTTCGGCATAGGCTGAGTGATCAGGAGAAGGGTCCCCTAAATCAAGACTTTTAAAAACAATATGTAAAGTGGCTTTTAAAAGTTGTTTAATGTGTTCTCTGCGTTGTAAACTCTCCCCTCTACAAGCCCCTGCTCTTAAATAAAATCTATGTGTATGAGTGGGGTTTGCATGGGAACCAATGAAGAAACTGAATTTCATGTACAGAGTGACCTGCTCAGAATGGAGAATGGGACAGAAATGGCCGAAGCCCAGCATGCAGCAAAGACTATGAAATGTAAGCCCCCTGCACTGTGCACAAGAAGAAGTGACACCAATATTGCCTCAACAGACTCAGTTTAAATATTTGGGGCCCAATTCTCTAAGGTTCATCCTTACATTATTACTTGACACATTTCAAGGGGTTATTCACACTCAAGATATTAGAATCTACATTAAGCTCAAGATTCCAGCTAGATAACCAAATTTCTTATTTTCCTAACAGATGTTCCAACTTAAGGGCAGATATTTGCAATATATACCTATATAAAAATATATATACATATTTATACATATCTACCTTGTATATATGATTCTCTACTTTCCACATTAAAAAATGTTTCCCATTGGGGCACCTGGGTAAGCTCAGTCATTAAGCATCTGCCTTCGGCTCAGGTCATGATCCCAGGGTCCTGTGTTGGAGCCTCACATCAGGCTCCGTGCTCGGCGGGAGGCCTGCTTCTCCTTCTCCCATTCCCTCTGCTTGTGTTCCCTCTCTCACTGTGTTTCTCCCTGTCAAATAAATAAAATCTTTAAAAAAATGGTTTCCCATTGAAAACGATAGTTTAATATGAACCATGACAGACCCTGTAGTTTCACAGCACTTAAGAGGCATGAAGATAACTGTCTATTGGCTTTTCTTTACTCATTTCTTGTTAATAAGTCACATCCCCCACCCAGAACTTTCTGACTATAGCCCTATTCTGTTTTACAGTGGACAAATCTCAAAAAGACTCATTCTGACCCAAATCAGAAATTCCAGAGTTAGGTTTCCAGGCATCAGTACTTTTTGAAAGCTTCTGAGATTTTTCCAGTGTTTTTTGCCTTGGTTGAAAATTACAGGGACTGAATCTTCAGAGGCATGTGTACTTTGAAAAATTCTCATCTCCTCCTATCAGAGGAGACTTATTTAATTCTATGGATTCAATAACTATTTATTTAAGACTTACTGTGTTTTTCCCCTCACTTGTCAGAAGCACAACCTAAGGAATGAAAATTTAGAAACCAAAGTATTAATCCCGAAATAGCCTGATTATTTAGTTCCTAATAATAATAATTTGAAATACTCCATTGATACTCAATTGATTAATTCATTAATTTGTTCATTAACTCATGGATTCTTAAGCACCTTTTATGTGCCCTTACTCTTCTAAGAACTGGTGATATAAAAGTGAACGAGATACAGTCCTTGCCCTCAGGAAAAACTGACAAGTTGATAGGCAATTACAATATAGTGTGATGCATATTAATAAAACAGTAAATGCTTGGAATTCTGGGTGCTCACTGAAGGACATTTTACTGACGCTTACAAGGTGGAAAGTTTAGAAAGTATTGCTTAAACTGAGACTCAGTGGACGAGAAGGACTCAGTTTGAATGTAAAGACACAAGAGATGAATAGTGCAAAGGCCAGGAGAAAAACAGAATGAACCCAACCAAAGAAGCTCTCAAAGATCCACAAGTAGTTGGGCAGGATTATAGCTTAAAATTCAAGGAGGATATGAGGCTGAGCAGATAAACAAAAGTCAGATTATGAAAGACTCCATCCATCACATTTTGGAGTTTACACTCTATCTAGGTGGGGTGTCGCAGAAAGATTTTTTGAAAGTCAGAATGACTAAAATTGAAAATATTGACAACACCAAGAATTGATAAGGATATGGAGTAACTGGAAATCTCATATGCAATACCTATAATGCTCTACGGCCCAGTGGTTCCACCCTATGTAAGTACGAAAAGAAATGAGTGCATGTGTAAAACAACTGATATACACAAAAATGTGGAAACAGTTTTGTTTGTATTATCTAAAACTTACAGGTGACCCAAATAGCTATCAACAGGAAAAAGGGTAAATAAATTGAGGTATGTTCATAGAATGAATTACTACATAGCAATAAAGAAGAATGAACTACTTATATATGCTGCAAACTGGATGAATATCACAGACATTGAGTAAAAGGATCATACACAGGAAAGAATCTACTGTATGATTCCATTTATATGAATTTTTAAAGTAGACAAAACTAAACTGCAGTGATAGCAGTCAGAATAGTATTTACCCTGGAGGTGGACCGTGAGTCAAGTGGGGGCATGAGTCAGCCTTCTGGCATGCCAGAATGTTTTGCATCTTGATCTGGTAATCATAACTGAAGATATATCAAGTCATATTTAAGATTTGGGCACTCTAGGGGTGCCTGGGTGGCTCAGTGGGTTAAGCTTCTGCCTTCAGCTCAGGTCATGATCTCAGGGTCCTGGGATCAAGCCCCACATCGGCTCTCTGCTCAGCAGGGAGCCTGCTTCCTCCTCTCTCTCTGCCTGCCTCTCCACCTACTTGTGATCTCCGCCTGTCAAATAAATAAATAAAATCTTTTAAAAAAGGTAAGGAAGAAGAAACTTGGTATTTCTTATATGTGGTGGATGAGAGAGAAGGAAGTGTTAAGAATGGTTCAGAAGGTCCTGGCTTAGGCAACAGGACATATGATGATGACATTTGCTAAGAGAAAGAGTACAGAGGTGGAGCAAACTTGAGGTCATATTCAGTAAATGAGAAAAGATCTGGGAAGGAGAACTGGGTGTGACCAAGGCAGGCCATCCACTCTCTCCAACTGGTCTGATGAGAGGGTCATAATCTCGATTTGAGTCACCTGCATTTGGTTAGCACTGGAAGGACAGGCTCCAGCCAGTCAGAGTGGTTGAGGGAGATATTAGGAGCCTCTATCACCTTGTGAATAGGTATCTGTGGTTTGAAAACAAGCCTGTGAAAAATAAAGATTGATTTAGAGCAGTGGGCCTCAAGTTTCCAAAATGTCAGAAAATGAAAAAGTAAGGCAGGTTTTGCCAAAGAAAATAAATGCAAACCATCTTCACACATGTGGTGAAGAACGCAGATCTTGGGCCTTTGAGAATGAGTTTATGTGGTTGGTTGTGTGGAATGAGGGGTGAGGGGAGGCACTAGGGCTCTGGGGCCCAATAGATATAGGTTCAAACCCCACCTCCACTACTTACTTACATTATGACTGAGGGCAGTTAAACATCTATAAGCCTCAATATCTTTATTTAAAAATGTAGCAAATAATGAATAATGTCCAGACTCTTAACCTGACTTACAAAGTCTTTTAGCCCCGAAGCAGGGTGAAAGACTGTGTAGGTTGGGTTCTCCCAGGAAGCTGACTCAGAGATTAGCATGCAGGAGATTTCTTAGGGAGTCCTCTTGGGTACTGTGCTATATCTATGAAGGAGAAGGGGAGAAGTAAGATTGAACAGAGTGAGAAGGTAAACTTTGATATGGTCATATTGGATACCAATATGTCTCCATCTGAAGCCGGATGACCCATCAGAATTGTCCCAAGTTGGAGCTCGAGGGCTGGGTCTTTATATCCCCCCAGTGATCATCCGTTGGCTATGGGTTGCCCTGGGAAGAGGACATGACCTTAGATGAGGCCATCCACATATTCTACAACCTCCAAGGCTAATGCCAAGCCCTTTTTAGAACTTGGACTCAAACTCACCACTTCCATGTACCTTCCACACCTTTGTGTATTCAGGACCTCACACTTAATTTTCTCAGCTTACTAATTAATCATGTTCTTCCCTTTCATCCCTTTCTTTATATGGCTTCTATGACACTGAAGTCTTCTAATTTTCCTCCCACTTCACAGGTTATTCTGTCTCAGTTTCTGTGTGGGTTAATTCAGTTTGCTAACTATTAAACATCTGAGTCTGGTCTTCGAGTTCAGTCCTTAGGCCTCTTCTTTGTCAATGCTGATGATTTTATCAATCTGTTTTATCAATGCTGATGGCTTTTCAGTCTTGGGGTAAGTGGATAGAATGATATTTCAGTATAATTGGCTTCCTTTGTGATACTATATATTTAATATTTTTACATCTTAAAAAGGGATCCATAGGGGCACCTGGGTGGCTCAGTGGGTTAAAGCTGCTGCCTTCAGCTCAGGTCATGATCCCAGGGTCGTGGGATCGAGCCCCACGTCAGGCTCTCTGCTCTATAGACAGCCTGCTTCCTCCTCTCTCTCTGCCTGCCTCTCTGCCTACTTGTGATCTCTGTCTATGAAATAAATAAATAAAATCTTAAAAAAAAAAAGGGGGATCCATAAACATCTCTAGATTACCAAGGGGTTCTGTGTCATACAAAAGGCTAAGAACATAATAATTTCATTTATGCTCTTAAAGTTTATCTACATGTAGATGACCCTCAGGTTTATATTTTCAATACTTGGATCTTATCCCAGTTATTTGCTGCGGTGTAACAAATTGCCAAGAATCATAGTGGCATAAAACAACAACTGTTCTCTTTCACAATTTTGTAGCTGAAGAATTTGGCATTGACAAAGATTAGCATTCACTTGGCGGATGGCCAGGTCTGGAGAGTCTAAGACAGCTTCACTTTGGTAGTAACAGCTGGAAAGCTGAGCTTATCAGGGATCATTGACTGAAATACCTACTCGGGCCTCTCCAGCATGGTGGTCTGAAAGGGTGAGATTTTTTATGTGGAGGATGAG
>ML095108.1:0-13374 GCA_003697995.1 Taxidea taxus jeffersonii
TGGAACTTGATCTATTGCTAAGTCATCTATTATGGAGATGATTATAGATCATGTCTCTGTGAAAGATGAAAGCTAATATGAAAACCCGCTTGTCACTATTAAAATTTTAGCTCTTTTCTTCAAATTATAAAAGAAATACATACTCATTACCAGAAAGAATCAAGAAAATACAGTAAAGCACAAGTTTATATTGGAATATAATACATACTGTATGTGTACAGTTATTGTAGCTGCATTTGGCTGTAGTTTCCACTGTCAGACTCCACTGGTAACTAGTCTACAGTTTTCCATTTTCTATTAAGTTTTTCCTCCATTTTTTCTATGAAAGTCTTATAGTGTTGCATATACAAGAGTTTATATCAATTTTATATTTAATGATAGGAATTGCTAGATCTTGGGTGATTTAACTATCAGTTTGTTTTTCTACCAGTACTTTCTAAGAATTCTAGTTCTCCATATTTAGTTTTTTTTTATATGGATGGGTATTAAGTGATATATTGTGGTTTTCTTTTACTTTTTTTCAAGTAGGCTCTACTCTGAACATGGGGGCTTGAACTCACAGCCCTGACATCAAGAGTCACGTTCTCTACTGAGCCAGGCTTCCCCAGGCTTCCCTATACTGTGGCTTTAAATTCTATTTTGTTTTTTACTGATAAAGTTGAACATGTTTTCACATGTTGTTTTATTGGCTATTTATATCTATTTTTTTGTGTCAGGCCCCTTTATTGTCCTTTGTTTTCATTGGTTTGTTTGCCTCTTTGTTACTGATTTCAAAAATTATTTATACATATTTATTCTTTATGTATTGCATCTGTACACATATATATAAATATATATGACATATATCTATATAATACATGTTTTAATGGGTCTTCTAGTTTGTAGCTTGTCTTTTTACTCAGCCTATATTGTCTCTTGAACAGAAGTTCTTAATTTTAATTTATCATTCCGTTATAGTGTGTGGTTTGAGAATTGTGCTTAAGAAATATCCTAAAGGTCATAAAGATATTCTTTTACATTTCTTCTAAAATTTTGAAAGTTTGGCTCTTTATGTTAAAGTCTCTAATCCATCTGTCAGTTTAAGAAATTAAGATGCGATGAATCTCATGTAAAATACCTGTAGAGTTCACATGTTCGCTTGAATACCCATTAAGGCTTTAATGCCAAAAGTTTGGTAAATGTTGCCTTAAATAATAAGGTAGTTTCGACAGTGGAAAAAAGAAAATAAACATATAAGGTGTTTTACATTAATAATAGCTATTTTAGGAGATGTGTTAAATTTTTTTTCACAGTCTTGACCTCAGTTGTAGGCGATAGTTTGCCATTTTGATAACCTTTAAATTATAGACCACTGATTTCTGACTGAACTGGGATGAGTACTTGAGTGTGACTACATAAATAAGCAAATCCCCATATTAAGAGGTTAGTCATTTTTGATACATATGATACACTTTTTGAGACATAAGATAATGTAAGATGCATAGATATTTAAGATGTAGAAGAGCCCTTGAAGCCTGTGATAACTGCCAGTCTTTATCGTGAGCCTGCCAGTGCTGTGACCTTTCTGGATATTCAGGGAGGGCCTTGTTTGTCTAACATCAGTATTATACCACCTGCTACCCCATCTTCATTTGTTGCCATCCACTGTTTGTGGTATCCTAGGGAAGAAGTAAAATCAACCTTTCCATATAAGCAATTTGTACCTGTAGATAGACCTTGAAGTGAAGATAAAATAGATCAACTTTTATTATCAGAGAGCAGTTAATGTGCCTGGTCATCAGCATTAACTTGAAATAACATCTATGGTAAAATATTATAACTAGGATGAAACATGACCTTTGGAAATTAGTACTTTTTAAAGTATTGTTTATTGTGGAACATAGTAAGTCAATAAGGACCTGCCAGGGCCATCTGGCTGGCTCAGTTGATAGAGCATATGACTCTTGATCGCACGGTGATAAGTTCAAGCCCCATGTTGGGTGTGGAGCCTACTTAAAACTAAAAACTAAAAAAAAAAGACACACTTAAAATATTTAGAAAATATATAAAAAGGTACCTGCCAAAAAAAAATCTCAAAATAGATACTTTAATTTAGAATTGGATTGTGGAAGGGGATACAGAAATTGTATTTGTAACAAAAATAAGCAATTTTATCTCATAACGTTGTTTTTTTCCCCCAGAAGAGTAACCTGTTTTCCAATGAGATGATGCGTGTTGATAAATAAAATTATGAATGTTTTTGAAAATCTCTCTTTGAAAACACAGTATCAATGTACCTAATTTAATAAAATATAAAAGCATATAGTAAATACTGCTTGGTTTGCACTTTTTGTATATAATCATAAAACTGAGGGATAGGTGTCCTAATTGGTCTTTAGTTGTTTGGTTTTGATTTTAGGGGAACCACAGAAATTTTGTAAAGGCAGATACCCTTTAAAATTTTCTTGTGTATTAGTAAGGTAGTTACAGGGAAGGTTTGTGATACATTTATGATCATACTAATATTTTCAGCTGTGCTATGCAGTGAAGTAATGTAAGTAGAGAACAAATTTGAATAAAATCACACAGCAGCTCAGTGTGTGTCCATGCATTTTATCCCTCCTGGGAAAAGTGAAACTTAGAGCACAGCTGTCCTCTGTCAGCTAGAAACCTCCAGAGTAACCACTGACAGGGCTTCTGCATTTAAACCATAGGGTATAAAATAAATGGATAACCTCTGTAGTTTGAGTAGAAAATACAAGTGTTCATCATCTGATACTGGTTTCTGCTATGAAATAGTCACTTGAGTTTTTATTTAGCTTTCAGTCTTTTCACGGTTGTGTTTTAAGAGAAGAAATTCTGTACTTACTATATAGATCCTGTATTAGTATGTTTTCTGGCATTCAGTAATCTACTATTGGTAGCAGTAGAATACTAGGGAAAGAGAATTTATTTAGATCTGTTTTAGGCATTCATGATCTTTGGCTCTCTGTATGCAGATATGATAGACCATTCAAATATTAAGTAGTCTCTTTCTCTTTTCCCATATGGAGGGGCCATTAACATTTCCATTGAATTTGTCTACCACTCTGAATATAATGGTGAGGTTGTTTTCTTTCTATCTGCTTGATTAATATAATCAATACTTTTTATCTTAATAGGGACTATGGTGAATAATGATGGAACTCTGACTTAATTTTCATTGACAATTTATATTTGAGAATGGAATTGTTATCAGTGTGTAGTAAAACATGCAGTGACCTAGGCATGAGAAATATTGGTTAATTTTGTTATTAAGATGGGTAATCGTGGGGTACCTGGGTGACTCAGTGGGTTAAAGCCTCTGCTTTCAGCTCAGGTGATGATCTCAGGGTCCTGGGATCAAGCCCCACATCAGGCTCTCTGCTCAGCAGGGAGCCTGCTTCACTTTCTCTCTCTCTGCCTGCCTCTCTGCCTACTTGTGATCTCTATCAAATAAATAAATAAAATCTTTAAAAACAAAAAGATGGGTAATCTTGGCTAAGCCATTCAAAGTTAGTCTCAATTTTCTGTCTGAAAATGAAGGTGTTGCACTAAATGATTGCCAGGTATTCTAATTCTTACATGAACATGTTGTATAGAAACTGGCATCATGTAGAACTTTTGTAAATACTCTAAGCAGTGTATGTGTCTGTATGTGTTTGTGTGTTTACTTTGGAATTTTTGTCAGTGTGTGTGTGTGTGTGTGTGTGTGTTATTCAGGATGCCTTTTTTTTATACAAAAAAATTAGATTTATTTTAAAGTTACAAGTTAAAACAGTTCCAAACTCATATTGAATACATTCTTAACAATTCTGTTTTAGAGGTTTGGGTGTTTTGTTTTTTTTTTTAAGATTTTATTTATTTATTTGACAGAGATCACAAGTAGGCAGAGAGAGAGGGAGAAGCAGGCTTTCCGCTCAGCAGAGAGCCCGATGTGGGGCTCGATCCCAGGACCCTGAGACCATGATCTGTGCTGAAGGCAGAGGCTTTAACCCACTGAGCCACCCAGATGCCCCTTTGGGTGTTTGTTTGTTTTTTTAATTTAGCTTAAGATCCCTTTAAATCACACTTATGATCTCTTTAATTTAAATTATACTTATAAATTTAGTATTCATTTTTAAATACTTAGATTATCTAATAAATCTTTCCAAGTGCTTAACTTTTCTAAACCTGATATTTATGGCTTTTCTAAAATTTTAAATACATTTTGGATTTTAAAGTCATAAACCTAAGTCAGTCATTCAGTGACATTTAAATTGAGTTCACAGGTTTATTTATTATAAAGATTTTTATGTATTTGACAGAGAGATCAGTGGGCAGAGAGAGCAGGGGAAGCAGGCTCCCTGCTGAGCAGAGAGCCTGATATGGGGCTTGATCCTAGGACCCTGAGATCATGATCCAAGCCGAAGGCAGGGGATCAACCCACTGAGCCACCCAGGCACCCACACAGGTTTAATTTTTTAACATGAAGGTTTCCTTAACCCAAGTTTTAAAAATACCAAATATATACCTGTTATGTCCATATACAACTCAAAAGTAGCAAACTGTGAGCTTTATTTATTTTTTTCCCCCTCCCAATTCCAACCCACTTTCTTTCCTTCTCTCTCCCTACCAAATAACGTTTTTTTGTTTTTAAACTTTTATCATGTTTGTATTCTGAACCCACCTGATTCACCAGGACCTTTTTAGTTTTACCATCTCAAGCAATTTGAAGTAACCTTTCCAAGCAAATTTGGAACCATGTTCTCAGATGACTGAGGTGAAATCTTATGAAATTTAGAGCTACAAACACTGGGAGTGATTTGTGTCATATGAAAATGGGCACAAAGTGTTTAGTTTTATAGTCTGCCATTTGGGCCCTGAGGCCATGCTTTCCAAGTGGGGTGGTCGCTGTGCCTGTCACCCCCTGGACCCAGGTCCATATCAGCAGATCCTCAGGTATGATGGGTTTGCAATCCTCATCCCTAGGAAGCTTCTGTGTTTTTCTCAGTTAATCTGTTTGTTCCTGCTTGATTTGTTCTGTATTCTTTTTTTTATTTGTCAGGCTACAATTTTCAAGTATTTTAAAAGAAAACATGTTTGGATTTTGCATGTCTCCCATGTCTTACCTGCATTTTCAGTCATAGTTCAAAGGTTATTCTTCTAACAGTTTTAACTAGAACAACTTTCTAGAACCCAAAGAATGTTTATATCCTGAAGAGAGTACCAGAGAGCACATAAACGGGGCTTATATATATTTGGACCACAATCCTGTGTTTTTCATGTATTATGTAATGTGACACCTGACTCTCCAATTGTAGCATAAGCTTTTAGGCATGGACTTTATACTGTGCTCTCCAGTGGAAAAGTAACTCATGCAAGCCACATATGTAATTTAAAATTTTCTAGTAGCTACATTAAAAATAAGTAAAAAGAAACAGATCAGAATAAGTTTAGTAGTGTACCTTATTTAATCCAGTATAATCTAAACATTATTTTGACATGTAATCAACATAAAAATCAAGATATTTGACATTCTTTTTTTGCATACCGAATCTCCAAAATCCAGTGTTATTTTATTCTTAGAGCACATCTCAGTTCACACTAACCATATCTCTGATGCTCAATCGCTGCGTGTAGCTCATGGCTACTATCTTGGGTAGTGCTATCCTACACTTTTATAACTTAGTGCTAGTAACATCATTGCCGTTTTGCGTGTGAATGTGTGTGTGTATCATTTAAGTTACAGATTTCTCTAATTGAATAAAATATAAAATATTTTTAAATGCCTATCTTTATTTTCTTTCTCTCCAAGGCTCTTCCTTCTTCCATGATTATCGTAGCAGTTTACTGTCCCGTGATAGCCGCCGTTTTCATTGTTCTGAAGATGGTTAACTACCGACTCCACAGAGCCCTGGATGCCGGAGAAGTCGTAGAGAGGAATGCGCATGAGTTCCCAGATCAGCGAGCCAAGGCTGAGCAAGGCAACTGTTCAACCAGAAGAAAAGACAGTAACGGACCGAGGTAAGGAAACCCACGGCACTCAGTTTGTAAGGATGTGGGGCACGCTTGTGTACCATGATGGGATTGTTGTGTTGTGCCTCGGTTCTGATACGTGGGTTTAAGGCAGTTACAGATTTTGCCACAAGAGTAACAGGATGGGTACAGATGATCACATTAGACCCCAGCAGAGCTCACTGGCATATCTGAGAGATTAAGTAAGTGTCCTGGCTTTGTTACTAAATAACATGCTAGACCAATAAAAGTTATAATTGTAAAGTAGTTATTCACACCAAGACCAAAACCAGTGAAAAACCGTGTAAAGAAAAAATTTTAAAGCATGGCTTATAAATCTTAACATTTGTATTTTATTTATATGTATAAGTAAAATGTGTATATATCTCAAGCCAACTGTGATAATATTTTACTTGACATTTTTAATCTGCATTTTTCACTTAATCTCTTGTAAATATTTTTCAATTATATATTCTCACTTTAGAAACTTCGCTGTTCCTTCCCTCCATCTTTGTATAACTGACCTCTTAGGATTCAAGTTGGGGTAGATGTCACCTCCTCCTAGAGGTTTTCCTTCCCCTCCCAGCCCAATATTCCTCCTGTGGCTCCCAGTCACATTTCTCGTCATTGCCTCGGCCTCATCCCCTCTCTCTTGTTGACCAAAAGATTTATTTTATTCATAGGAAGAAGTTTATTATGATTTCATAGAAATGATAGGTACCACTAATAATAAGGCTTCAAAAAACAGTTACTATATGAACACTTGTGTGTAATAGTCCTTCAAACAGTTCTGTGAGATAGACACCGTAGTTATTCCTGATTTATAGATGAGGAAACTGGACTGAGAAAGAGGAAATATTCCGGGGCTCCGATCTGGAGTCCATGTTTTTAACCACTCTGAGAAGTTTCCACTCAGTATAATATGAAAAGTGGGTACTCCTCTTTTAAGGTAGGTAATGTTTCTGTTTTCCAGTACATCAAGTTTATCCCTTTTCAGTTACATTTTTCTCCACCCATAACATGATTACACTGTTTGTTCATTAGCAAACATTTTACCTCTGTAGTAATTTTGTTCATAACATTAATCACTACTTGAAATTGTCTTAATCATTTGTTTGCATTGTAAGTTTCTTGAAGGCAGGGGCCTTGTTTTTCCTGTGAACTATGTTATTCCCAGGTTCTAAAGCAGAGTCACTGATAGGTACTCATAAAATATTTGAAGTAGTGAAAGCATTTTTTCTGCATGCTATTTTTAATAACTGTACAGTATTCCATTTTGTAGGTATGTGATAATTTAACTATTTTGATATTAGTTACTTTATTTTCAAATTTAAATTTGTATGTTAGATCACTGTGGTGTTTAAATTTTTTTTTAAAGATTTTATTTTTGGATGTCTAGGTGGCTCTGTTGCTTAAGCATCTGCCTTCAGCTCAGGTCATGATCCCAGGTTCCTAGGATCCAGCCCCACATTGGGAGTCCGCTTCTCTCTCTGCCTGTCACTTGCGCTCTGCTCTCTCTCTCTCTTTGTCTCTGACAAATAAATAAAATCTTAAAAAAAAAAATAAATATTTTATTCAGTGGTGGGGCTCGAATTCACAACCCCAAGATCAAGAATTGCACAGTCCACCAACTGAGCCAGCCAGGTGCCCGTGGGATGTTTTCATTTTTAATGATTAAAATTTTAATTATAATTTGGCAAAGGTAAAATACTAGAAAGCTATAACTATTTTTAAGTTTTTCAGTATATTGCCACATTCCAAAGATTTACCTTTTAACTACCACTATAAGCAGTTTGAGGGCTGCTTTTTCTGCACGTTGACAACATTGAGTATTCGGTGTTTAGACAAAACTGTGGTAGATAGCTCATTGTTTATTTTTTAAGTTTTTGGATTACTAGTTAAAATGGATGTATTTTTCTTGTGTTATTATTGTCACATATTTATTTTGTGAATTGTTTATTTTTCTGTTGGTGATTTTTGCCATTGATTTGGAGAAGGTATTTATGAAGGATTTTAATTCTTTATATTTTGTGTCAAATACTTTTCCTCAGTTTATAGCATTTTACTTATTTATATGCCACAGTTTATTTTTATGCAGTCTATTCTCTGAATGTTTATTAGTTCTGCCTTTGATACCAAGTTGTGTGAGATTTTTTTTCTTCCCCCATATTACATAAATGTTTGCCTGTGTCTACTTTCAGCATTTTTCTAATTTTTCATTCTTAAATTGTAGTCAAGCTGAAAACATTTATTTTTTTTTTAAGGTTAGTCCCAACACTATTGAGTGAATAATGTGTTTTCCCCCAGTAATTTTAAATACTTTCCTTTTCATGTAGCATATTCATATATACTTATGTCAATTTCTGGGCTTTGTTTTCTGACCCATTGATCTCTTTCTCTTTTGTTTATACCATACTGCTGTTTGTTTTGTTCTGTTTTATTTTGTTTTTTATTTTGTACTGTTTTTATGGCTTACTAATATGCTTATTATTTAGCATTGTGAATCCCTTTTCAGTGTTATCTTGGTTCTTCTCATGCATAAATAGCTGACCCCTGAACAATGAGGGGGTTAGGGGCGCTAAACCCCTTCCCCTGTGCAGTCAGAAATCCTTGTATGGGGACCCCTGGGTGGCTCAGTTGGTTAAGCATCTGCCTTTGGCTCAGGTGATCCCAGGGTTCTGGGATCAAGCCCCACTAAGTAGGGAGCCTGCTTTTCCCCCCTCCCTCTGCTGCTGCCCTCTTGTGTTCTCTCACTCTCACACTCTCTCAAATAAATAAAGAAAGAAAAGAAAAATCCATGTTTAACTTTTGACTCCCCTTCCCCCAATGAACCACTAATAGCCTACTGTTCACTAGAAGCCTTATTGGGAACATAAACAGTCAACTAACACATGTTTTGTATGTTATATGTATTATATATGTACTGTATTCTTATAATAAAGTAAGCTAGAGAAAAGACATTGTTTTTAAGAAAATCATAAGGAAGAGACAGTACATTTACAGTACTGTAAAATGTAAAAAATCCACATATAAGTGGACCTGTGTGTTTCAAACCTGTGTTGTTCGAGGGTCAACTATACATAGTTTTTTGTGAGATGCCCCTTTTGCTCATCCTCCAGAAAATTCCATTAGGCTTGATAAGTGTATTCAATATGGAGAAAGCTCAACCTTTAAAATGTGAAGTCTCATCAGGGACATGGTATATAAATCAATTTTTTTTACCTGTTGCATAAAACTTCATGTATTTTCTATGGGTTCTATGTATTTCTTAAGTCTATCTTATTTTTATTAGGAAATGCATACCCTTGTATTATGGGTAAACAGACAGAATGTACACTCTGTACTTAATCTGCCAGGGCTTGAATCACTTCCTGACTATATGACCTTGGGGGGAGTTACTTAAACGTTTTATGCCTTGGCTTTCTCACCTGAATGATGAGGCAAATAAATAAAATGATATTACAAATAAATATAATTAAAAATATATAAAATAAATATAAATATGTATAATACATATAAGTAAATATAAAATATATAAATAAAAATACTATCTCTTATGATACAGGATACAAAGAATGGATGAGAGATAATACATATAAAGCATTTAGAACCATTCCTTTTCTTTTAATGGGGGTTGGGGCAGAGGGCAGGGGAGAGAGAATATCCTCAAGCAGACTCCTTACTGACCACAGAGCCCAAGGACATGGAGCTCGATCCCAGGACTCTGAGATCATGACCTGAGCCAAAGGCAGACACTTAACCAGCTGAGCTACCAAGGCGTCCCTGTGTTTTTAATCTCTTTCATTATTGAATTGTTCTTCCATTTTCTTTTAGTTTAAAATTTAAAAATTTTTATTGTGAAATGTATATATTTCTAAATAGCTTATCAATCATATCATTCAGTATAATTTAGAGAATAATAATAAAGTGACTATTTGGTTACCTACCACAAAACTTAAGTAATAGGTTATTATACCAATACCATATAAGCCTTTACATACCACTTTCCCATTTCGTTCTGTTTTCTTTTTCCTTTAAGAATGATTATTATCTTGGGACGCCTGGGTGGCTCAGTTGGTTGGGCGGCTGCCTTCGGCTCAGGTCATGATCCCAGCGTCCTGGGATCGAGTCCCACATCGGGCTCCTTGCTCGGCGGGGAGCCTGCTTCTCCCTCTGCCTCTGCCTGCCTCTCTGTCTGCCTGTGCTCGCTCTCTCTCTCTCTCTAACTAATAAATAAATAAAATCTTAAAAAAATTAAAAAAAAAAGAATGATTATTATCTTGAATTTTATGTTAATAATTCCTTTCCTTTTCTTTCTTATCCAGTCTTTGTACATATTACTAAACATACTAATTTTAATCTACCTTAGGATATCCTAAAGAGAATAATACAGTATGTATTCCTCTGTGAGGGTTTTTTTTGTCCAAAATATTGTATTTCACTGGCTTATTTATGTTGATGCTTATAGCTTTCATTTATTCATATTTACTGTTGCAGTCTACTGCTGTGGGAATGGACTACAATTTACTTATCCATTTTATTTATCCATGTGTTCTGAAGACACATTATTGTATGTGTTTCTTGATACACAAGGTATCTATTGAATATAAACTGGTTCATAGGGTATTTTCATGTTCAGTTTTATTAGATAATTCCAGCCTGTTTACCGGTTTATACTCACACCATTAGTATGTGAAAGTTCTTATTGTTCCATATCTTCATCAATATTTGATTTTGATAAGCCTTAAAACTTTGCCATTCAAATAAGTGTTAAATGTGCCTCATTGGGACTTTCAGTTAAACTTTCTGATTACTAATGAGGTTGGGCATCTTATCATACATACTTGATCCATTTTGCTTTTCTGTTCTTTCCAAGACCCGTTCATGTCTTGTTTCATTTTTCTTTGGACTTGTGTTTTTCTTATTGAATAATAGGAGTTTTAAAAGTAAATTCATGATATCACTGCTTTAACGGTTATATACATTACGGACATTTTCTCCCAGTTTGTGGCTTGCCATTTTGCTTTCCTTCAAGGGATTTATGATTAGCATATGTTGTAAAATTTAAGATTTACCATTTTTTCGTAATTAGCATTTTTTGTGTCTTGTTTAAGCAGTTATTTCCTACACAAAGATAAGAAATATATTCTCTTATATCTTCTTTTAAAAGTCTTATTTCTTTTGTTTTTGGATTTCAGTTCAAAATAATTTGTTGTGTTAGGTAGGGATTGGACTCTTGTTTCTTTGTGAGTAACTGTTTTAATCAGTGTTTGTTAAAGAGACTGTCTTTTCCTTGGTGATCTGTAGTACTCACTCTGTCATAAGTTAAATTTACATATATGGTAGATGTGTTTATGGGCTTTCTTTTCTGTTCTGTTGATCTGGTTGTTTGTGCCTCTGTCATTACCACACTGTCCCAGTTATTGTAGCTTCGTGACATGACTTTTGATGCCTGGTGGGGCAGAACTCCTACTTTTTTCTTTTTCAGGAGTGACTATTATTCTCGGCTTTGTTCTTTGATATAGAATTTAGAGCCTATTGGGCAAAGTCTTTAAGAACTTAGGATTTTTATAGACATTACATTGAATATGTAGATTCCTCTGCTGGGAATTAATAGCTTTACAATATTGAATCTCTCCATTTATTTAGCCTTCTTTAATATCTTTCAGTAAAGATATATCAGTTCTTCATTAAAAGACTTGCATGGCTTTTGTTAAATTTGCCAAATTATTTTATAGCTTTTTCATTACAGAAATGTTTCATAATTGCCCTTTCTGCTTTTTTTTTTCCTTTAAATATAAGTTTCCTTTTTATCCAGCAGCCTCACTAAATTCCCCTATTAATGTTGCAAGTTTATAGGTATTTCTTGATTTTCTATAAGTGATGACAGTTTTATTTCTTCCTTTCCAATCCTTATACTAGTTTAACTTTCATAGGCTATGACTTCTAGCCCGTGGTTAAAGTAAAATAGTACTGGCTTACATCCTTGTATTTTTCTAATCTTAAAGAGTTTTGAAGTTTCACCTTTAAATGAAATCTTTTTTGTAGATTTTTGGTCTTGATATTTGTTTTCCCCCACGCTCCCGCTTGGACTCACATTCTGTTCTCAGGAGAAGAAATGCACAGGAAAATAATTTCATTTCCAGAGCCTATCACTGTGCTTGGTACAGTGTAGTTGTCAGTTTGTTGCATGAATGAATGAACGCAGGAGGACTCCTTGAGCCTTACAGCTGCTGGCTCTGGTACAGTCGTTCAAAAATCCTTATTTAATCTTTATTAGAGAAAGAATGAAAGTCATTAATATTTGTATTACTTTTTTAATGTTTCAGGAGAGGAAATTAGCACACTGGGTTTTAGGATTTGAATACAAATATTTTGGAGACCATATTTTCTGTTTCTCATGGCTGTAGTGCTTGAAATACTGTAAATTAAGGACCCATTTAAACTATATGTGGGTAAATTTTAGGCTAAATCTTTTGAAGATTTGTTTAAGGACTTTGTTTTCACCTATTCGTACTTTTATGAACATCATTATGATCTACATTAGATTTGCAAATTTAGTACTATAATGGTGCTGTGAAGTTTCTCATTAAAGCCTGAGCAGTTAATGATACTAATAACCAACAAATCAGGTTTGTGAAATCTCCTTTATAATTCAGATTAGACCCCTTCTGCTTTTCTGCCTCTCCGTGTACCTGGTATTTTTTTTTTTTAACAGATGGGGAAATTAAGGCATAAAGGTAGAGATTCCCTGAGTTTGGTGTATTGCTTACTGCAGTAGACCACTTTGCTTCTGTGAGAATTGTAAACTACTATACTTTCCAGGTATGTGCTGAAATTGCCATTGCCAAAAATCTGCAAGTCTTGCTAATAAAGAAACTCTTACTCAGCCATTTTGTGTGTTTAGCTATATTTAGGACAGTGACCGCTGGCTAAAGTTCTACTTTTGAATTTGTAGAGAAGAGAGGTATGGTAATTTTGCTAGAGGATTATTTCATTACAAAAGGAGCTATCCATTTTTTCATTCCTCCTTTTTTAACTCCCTTTAATGCCTCCTGCCCACTCAGTGTTGGCCACTGGCCACTAGTTCTGTATCATTGTTTCTTAGCTAGGGGTGATTTTCACCACAAAGAGACCTTTGGCAATATTTGGAGACATTTTTGTTTATCACAACCAGGGGGAAGTGCTGCTGGCATTTAGCGAGTAGCGGTCAGGGATAATGCTAACCATCCTGCAATGCACGAGATGGTCCCCCACAATCAGGAATGAAGTGGCCCAAAATGTCAACAGTGCTTAGGTCAAAAAACCCTGTTTTAGACAATGGTGTTTATTTTTGGTTTTGAAATGGAAAGAAAACTTTAATGCTTTTTTTTTTTTTTT
>ML095110.1:0-16618 GCA_003697995.1 Taxidea taxus jeffersonii
GTCCTCGCCTCTCTGAGGACGTCAAAGGCAAAGCAAAAGGAAAAGAAGCGTTAAAGACAGCAGGTACCGTTGACAACTGTGATTCTGACCTTTTACCCTTTGGCCTCCCAGAAAAGCCTGTGCGCTCGTGTATCACGGACTGTCATCTCTGCATTAATGAGGGGCACGGGAAAGCCGCTGGCAGACCAGGCTGGGGATGGAGGTGCCGGTGGCCACACAGCGCGCCCGGGCTCCCGGCGGACTCGTACTCAACTGAATGGTCACCGGACAACTCCGCCTCCTGTTTTTTGTTGTGGGTTTTGTTGTTGGTTTTTTTTTTGTTTCGTTTTTTGGTTTTTGTTTTTGCTTTTTTAAACAAGTTCCTGGAAAAAGCTTTAAGTTTGGCTGGTTGTGTGTGTGTGTGTTTCTGGTTTTCAAAAGGTGGGAGAGACAGACATGTAGTCTCCCAGGCAGTGTACCTGGACTGTCATTCTGCAAAATTAAGTAGCGGGTCAACGTCCGCGGCAGCCTGTCCCCGCATCCCCTCCCTGAGCGCACCGTTGCCATCGTGGCTGTAATTCACAATCACCACTCCAAGGCCAACTCCGGCTCCCTCTGCCTTTGAACACAAACGTCCCAGATGCTGCGTGGATGACTGCTTGACATCCATGGATGACATGGATGACATCCGGGTGTCCAGGGTGGAATGACACCGCGGCTGTCATATCGAGTGGAACCCAAGCTTGCTGAGCACAGGAGCCCTTCCTCCTTGCCAACGCGCACCGCCAGACACCAGCCCCCAGCACAGGGCTGAGCAAGGGGGGCCCTGCTTAAATGCCCGATGGAATTACGATAGTCAGAGCTGCTATCTAGTGTCTCCACAGCCCACCTCCCCCAAAACGCTTGTCTGTAACACGATGCCATGCTTCCCCCTGGACTGTGGGTCCGTGAGGTCACGTCAGTAGACAAGACGATGCCAGCATTTTCCTGAACAGAATATCCCCAAAGTGAGCTGGGCCCTCAAGGCAGAACAGCTTTGCTCTGCTCAGGTGGGCCTGGAGCACCTGAGTATCTGAAAAGATACCCTTTTACTGAGGGCATGAGAAGATGAAGGCTTCAGACAGGAAAGCTATGTTTTATTTATCCATGCTTGGTAAATACCAAGTGAATTTTTTGTTGTCATTTTAAAACGGTATAAAGATACTATTAAAGGAATTGTGATTCAAGAGGAAAATGGTGTCCTTCAAACATAATAGTCAAGCCAGGAATCTTGCATTTAATTTTACCTCTCTCTGTACCCGGAGTGGCTAATCACTCTGAGTTTGCATTTACCTGACAAATAAATAGGTTTAACTGTGTGATTTTTAAAACGCTTTCCAGCCCTGTGCTCTGTGACTTTTTGTTAGGATGCCACAGTAGGGAGGGGCACTGGGTGGCTCAGTCGGTAAAGCATCTGCCTCTCATTCATGCTCTCTCTCAGTCTCTCTGCCTCTCTCAAATAAATAAATAAAATCTTTAAGACAAAAGAAAGGATGCCACAGTAGTATATGCAGATCAGGGAGCTCCCGATTCTGTTTTCAGCACCTCATGTGAAGGTAAACGATGACAAAATAATTACATACAACTGTTGGTTGTCTTCTCCAGAGTACCGGGCTCAAAGTTCATAAATGGCACACAAAAACATGCATGTTACACTACGTATAGTCTTACCTTAATTAAAAGAAACAAAAACTACCTGGTGGAGATTGCAATGGACGTTTAATGTTCATGACTCCTTGAATTTCCTATGGTAAAACTTTTACTCTTAAGGTGATCGTGTTTGGAGGTGGGTCTTTGGAAGGTAATTAAGTCCTAAGTGGATCCTTCTTCATGAAATGAGTGAAAGAGACCCCGGAGGACACCCTCTCCCCTTTCACCACACAAGGACACAGTGAGAAGACACCAGAGGTGGACACTGACTAGAACCTTCTGACGCTCCTCAAACACATCAAGTGGCCATGCAATTCCTTCTTTCAACTCCAAGACATTCTGTTGCCCCTTTCTCCACCACCCTGTGGCTAAGGTTGCCCAGTGACACTCACCTGTGATGCTCAGACCAAAGCTGGCTTCGTTTATAAAGTTCCACACTGCAGACGTGGATATCTATAGAAACATCCACCAAAGGGTATGCTCTCGGTGACGGCCGCTAAGGAGAGCATCTGAGGTGATAAGCACTGGGTGTTACACACAAGCAATGAATCACTGAACATCAATTTATTAAAATTTCAGGGTTATTGCTCTCCTTTTCTCTCCTTTAGAAGGTGGAATGATTTGTATTTCCTATTTGTATTTCCATTGCCTCTCATGGAGACTGATGCTGATGTACAATGTGTCCCCTCTCAGTAATTTCAATAATTGCTGGATGGATGGATGGATGGATGGATGGATGGTTGGATAGATCAATGAATGAACATCTTTTGTGGCATGTATAAAGTGTACATGGGGTTGAAGACGAGTAGAGAAAAAAAACATAACCTTTTAAATTCCGAGGTAACAACCCTTTCCAAATACGTTTTTAAAAAGTACTTCAGAACACGCATTTCAGGACTAAATGATACATAGATTCTATAAAGGATAAGTTTATCTGAGGGGAAGAGAGGACAACACACCTTTACTGATCCTGACCGCAGGTATATAGTTCATACTAAGAACACATTTTTATCGGATAATATTGCTACATTTAAGTGAAACTTTAAGTATAATTTCTACTTCAGTAGTGATCATACTAGCTAATGCAGAAAGGAGAAAATCAATATGTGACACAAGTCAATGCAGCCTCAAAGAGAGGGACCATTGGTACTGCAATGAGGGCAGAACCTTGAAGTATGCAAAACCTATGTTCACGTTCCGACTTAAAATGTTCCTGCCATGTTTTAATGCTACAACAGTCGTCATGCATTAGGCACTAACCACATGTCAGCCCGTGTTTGAAGTTCTTGCTACGACATTTCAGCCTCACGATGGCCTTAGGAGACAGCCATTGTTAACACCCCCATGCATGTGGAGCAGTCCACGTTCAGAGGGGAAGGAACTGACCCACACAACAAGCTCAGTGAGCAGGGAAGCTCCGTCCTGTTTGGAATGCAACAGCACTGGAAGTAACAGCCAAGCCCTTAGTGGCTGCGTTCTGCTCCACTGTGATTTCTGCAAAGCTGCTTGACCTGGGACCTCATTCTCACCCACCCTCAAATTCAAGGGAACTGAGCATTTCAAAGGTTCTCTAAAATACTCAGTTTTTGGTTTATTTTCTTTGTCTTCTGGAGTGGAGATTGGCCAAAGTCACTCTCACAAAAATACCATCACTGAAGACAGATACACATTGTTGTCATAAATGAAAACACCCAGAAGTGGCCCATGCTCAGACGCTGTGATCACTTGTGTACACAGGATGGGTGAGGCTTTAACCTTGCTGTCAAGATAAAAATCTCTGATGGTCTCACACTCAGAATTGCAGTTCAACTCAGTCTGTTTCATATTTGCTGGGAAATGTCGCTTGGGCCACTGGAGATGTGTTCATATGACAATTTGTCTGGAGCAGGAACTCCTAGACTATGTGGTCAGCACCAACAATGGGGATTTTGAAAACAGTGGCAATGATCTGACTCTCATTACAAGAATTTTTGTACCATTTTATTCAATTAAAATATGAAATTCATTAAGTTTTCTGTCTAAATTACAGGAACAGCTGTGAAAATTATTTATCTGTCTCCAGCCTTGTGTCTTTTTAATTCATTCATGATACTGTGGATAAAATGATCTTCTAAAATGCAAATATGACCATTCCATTTTCATGTTTAAAATTCAGGGGTAAATCTTGACTCTAGACGAGTCTAAACTTCTCAGCACGACTTGGATGTCCATTAAGACCTGCTTTTCTACATGTTCTATATCGTTCCCTGCCTCCTGGTACAATGAAGTCCAAGACTCTTGGGTGGTGTTTTCCAACATGTCACTCTCTGTGTCCCTGCCATGCAGGGCCAAAGACACATCCTTCAGAACTCAGTCAGATGGCATGACTTTTAGGAAGGCTTTTGTGCTGTCATCAGTCTGAGCTTTATAGCTGCCTCAGATGCTGCTACAGTTCAGTGCTGTAAACAAGAACTGGGAGTAGGACAGAGGTCTCTGTCAGGGCTGCAAATATGAGTCAGACAGAGGACCTGAAAAATTTCTCTGATACTGGGGAAGAGAGAGAGGATAGATGGACCCACAAAGCACATGGGAGAATAGAGTAACACAGCTTCATATGCTTTCCCCAAAATAGCATTATAATAGCTCTAAAGGGACCTCAAAAAAACTCAAAAAAGGATCAAAACATAATCTTTGAAAAATAATAATAAAAAAACAGTAAACCAAGCCTTTTAGTGTCGGTTACCATTTTGGAAAAAAAAATACATTTACAGATTTCTTTCACAGTATAACCCAAATATGTTTTACAGAGGCTTAGGTATTAAAGAAAAAAATAGATTAGTTCTACCATCTGGCAGATTCAGTATGTAGGTAGAGAAACTAATCCCCTACATGAAACACTGGTGCAAGACTAAAATATCCTTCTAATAACATAGTAGGTGTTGAAATCAGAAAAACTACGGAAAGCAGAATCAGCTAGAAGGTCAAGTCTGGGACCAGAATTCCTCCCAAGAGCATCTGCTGGTCCCTGGCGGCCTTGGACACAGTTTTCTGGCTTTCATTAGACCAGTGGGCAAAGACACAAAATCTGGGACCCTGTTCCACACACAATCATATCATAACATTCTGCCTCGAATTGGAAAATGCAAGTGTGCCCTCCTCAGGAGGTAAGTCAGCAATCAAGACTTGGTGACATGGATCAATGGAAGGGAACGGGAGAGAAAGCTTCTCACATATAGTCACGTGGTTTCCCACAAGGTGTGAAGAAAATTCAATGGAGAAAGAAAGTCTTGCCAACAAATCAATAGGTATAATTACATATCAAATGTGAAAATAACTTAAATAATGAAATAAATGTGGTCTCTACACACAATGGAATATTATTCAACTTTGAACAGGAAGGGAATTCTTGCCCATGTGGATGGAAACACCTTGAGAACATTACGCCGAGTGAAATAAGCCTATTGTTAAAGTCAAATGTTCCATGATTCAATTTATATGGGTTTGTCAAGTACTCAGATTGACAGAAACCATAAAAAGAATGGTGGGTGGGGACATTGGGGAGGGAGAGAGGAGGGGTGTTTAGTGGGCGTAGAGTTTGCAAAATGAAAAACTTTTGGAGATGTGTTCCACAGTGATGCAAATGCATGTAACACTGTCTGACGGTACGCTTAAAAATGGCCAGGGTGGGGACGCCTGGGTGGCTCAGTTGGTTGAGTGGCTGCCTTCAGCTCAGGTCATGATCCCAGCGTCCTGGGATCGAGTCCCACATCGGGCTCCTTGCTTGGCAGGGAGCCTGCTTCTCCCTATGCCTCTGCCTGCCTCTCTGTCTGCCTGTGCTCACTCTCTCTGACAAATAAATAAATTTTAAAATATCTTAAAAAAAAAATGGCCAGGGTGGCAAATTTTGTGTTACATGTATTTACCACAATTAAAAATACATTACAAATGAAATTAGACTCTTATCAGACCATTCACCTACACTAACTTCAAAGAAATCATAGACTTTAATAGAAGAGCTTATACTATAAATGTCAAGAAGAAAACATTGGAGATTTTTTTTGTGGTCAGGCTGAGTTCTTGGACATGATGCAAAAAGAACAAGAATGAGAATATGGATAAAACACACTTCACTGAAAGTATGAATGCTTGTGTTTCAGAAGATGGTGTTAAGAAAATGAAATGACAAGCCAAAAATAAGAGCAAATACTTGAAAAACCTCTATCTGATGAAAGACTTGTCCAGAAAATAGAACTCTTCCGAATCACTAATGAGAAAATCACAAAAAGAAATGGATGGAAGATTTCAACAGGTGGAGATGCACAAATGGTTAATAAACACCTGATACAGAGTCCAACATCATTAGCCATTAGGGAAGAATGTAAATTAAAACCCACAACGTGACACTTCCCCTTTGCAGGTTAGAACACAAGGAGCTAGGAATGAGCCATCCTCTCCTAATAAGTGAAAAGAGGAACAGATTGAAAAATCAACAACTTTTCTAAGATCTAGAAGAGATGGAGGGGGGGGGCGTGGAGGGCAAACGTCTGCTCCCAGCAGTGAAGAGACAGACAAGACTACATAGATTCAGGCTCCCGCCCCCCCAGCAGAGACCAACATGTGGCAGTGACCTTGAAAACCAACCGCGGAATAGGAGAGCTTGCCTGTAACTGGGAATTGCTGGAGGCTTAGTGCAAACAGCCCTGAGATCAGAACAGCAGAGCGACCCAGACCCTCATGTGGTGATATTTATCTCCAGGAGCTCAACCAGGCGTCCACCATAAATATGGCAGAGAAATCCCCCCAGAGACAAAGCGTGAGAGACTGTGGACTCTGAGAAACAAACTGAGGGTTTTAGAGGGGAGAGGGTGGAGGGATGGGTGAGCCCTGTGTAAGTATTAAGGAGGCACAGATTGCATGGAGCACTGAGTGTTATTCGTAAACAATGAATCTTGGAACACTACACCAAAAACTAGTATGTATTGTATGGTGACCACCATAACATAATACAAAAAAATAAATATATATTAAAAAGAAAGAAAGAAAGAATACCCACCCATAACCTCAGCACAGGAAGGGAAAAGGAGTTATGTTGCAAACTGCGAAAACATTCCATTATTCACAAGACACAAGACGGGCCCTCAGGGGAAGCAGGTTAACCAGAGCCCAATCCGCTGGGGTGTTCTGAGAGCGCACCTGACCCGAGGAAGGAAGATGTGCAGCTCCAGCCCCCACCAGCCCTCCATGGGGGAGAAGGTGAGTAAAACCACAATTCAGTACCATTATATTCCCAACAGAGGGGCCACAATCAAAGGGCAGACAATACTAAACGCTGACAAGGAGAAATCAGAACAGTCACATATTACCATTATAGAATGTAATGGAATCATACGGAATGTAATCGGCCCTGCCGCTTTGGAACACCCTCGGTGAGACAACTTCTTAAACAAACAGGCATTTAAAATTAGAGTCAGCCATGCCACGGTATTATAACTACTCTGCAGAAAGAGGTAAAACCTCTACCTAAATTTTAGGTTAAAGGTGGACAGTATGAAGAAGGTGAGAAAAGGTTTACTACTTACAAAGAAAGTTTTCTGGGACAAGCAAGAAAGAGGCCTGATTCAGGGGTCTTTATTGTGATTGGGTTGGGGCTGGGAGAAGCTTCCCAGGTGGGCAGAGGCTTGCATGGTTTGAATTTTCTGCCTGGAAGGACCACATGACTGTTCTGATCAGCTTTTCCAGAAGCAGGACACAAAGGGAGAGGGAGAGGTGAGATTTTAAAGCCATCAACAGTCAAAATGGAGTGAAAACCAAAAAGAAAAAGTAGCAGTTACCTCTACCTAACTCCAGGGTAGTCTCTGGGAGACAAGATGGTCCCTGAGGACGGTCTGTGCAGAGATGGAAAGAGGAAAAAAGGTCCTGGGCAAAGCTACCTCTGGATTTGAGCCTTACATCCATTCTGCATCAGGTAGTCCCTACCTTAGCATGGGAAATTTGGAGGGGTCATTACTTCTCTTCAGTGAGTTTTAGACCAGAGGTGCTTCTTTGGAAAACCCACGTAGTTTATACAACTTGCAATTTGGAGTTTTTTTTTTCCGTTCTCACTCTTTCTTGATGAAAATGGCAAGAAAGCATACAGTGATATTCTGGATGGTGTTACAACCGGTAATGAAATTAAGTAAAAAGCTGAAACTAAAATCTCACAAGGGAAATACACAGTTCATTCTTTCATAAACACTTCCAGACGCTAGAAGAAGAGGGTATCTTGCTTGACTCATTTTATGAGAGATTTTATACCGTGATATTATATCCAGAAAAAGAAAGAACAAGAAGACAAACTGTTGTTAAATAAAACTCGTGAACATATTTGAGGACCTTTAAAAATAAAGTTAGTAGATAAAATCTAGAAATGGGTTTCTTCTCATCAATTTGGCCTGTCTCCAGCAGTTCACGTTGAGTCCAACATTGTGAGATGTGTGTGTGTGTGTGTGTGTGTGTGTGTGTGTGAATCACCATACATATTTGTATTAATTCAGAGAAATTAATTGCTCTGTGATCATCTCAATTCATCCTAAAAATAATTTAGTATATTCAACAACAATTCACAAGAAACACTTACAGCAAACTAGAAAAGAAAGTGACAGTCTTCATCTGAAAACCTTATGTGCAAAATTGCCAGCAACTGTACTTCACAGTAAAATATGAATTTAGAAAAATGTCGAGGATATCAGCCATCTCTACTTCGGTTCAACATTGTTCCCGCAGCCCTGGCTGTGCGATGCTTTAAAAGAAAACATCGGGTTAAGTTCACAGAGTTTGGAAAGACGGAAAACTATCACCATTTGTAGATGATACAGTTGTCTCTGTCCAGTTGCCTAAAGCGTTTTGAGATTCTTATTTAAAACAGGAACACTTGAACAGCGCACTTGAGTTTTAAAAATCTGTTTGCTCTTGGCTGGAGGCAATCAGCCCCCAGGCTCTGGGAACCCTGGACCTCCCAGAGCTGAACTGGTAACACTTTCAACAGTCACAATTACCCAGAGCGGCTGGAGCATGTGGTGTGGGTCTAGGGAAAACCAGAAATAGTAGTAAGTTTAGCAAGGTCATGTTTTACTCACCCCGTTGGTGAGGTTGGAGACACGCAGCCATAGGCTTGTGCGGATGGCCCCAGGCGCAACACCTTGCACCGGAAAGATAAGATCAGTGGTTCTCCTAGTCACAGTCCCAGAGCCCAGGAGGAGGAAGAGGATGACGCCGCACAGGACATGAGCCCTGCCAACAGGGGAACCCCCAGGGACTGCAGGGAGCAGGCTGTATAGTATCGTGAGGGAAAGGTGTTGCTAGGTCCCCTGGGGGCATGTGCTTGGCTTATTTCAACAAATCTGTGGTGTTGCAAGGAGTGAAGCCCACGACTCCTGCACAAACAGATACTGTGTCTGGTTCCCTCGATAAGGAGGGGTTGTGTGTAGGGGATCTTATCTTCGGGAACAAAGTAAAGACGTGGACTTGTGGGCCTGCGTGGTTTTCCCAGATGTCAAGACAGCACATAATAGTGGGCCTTAGTTTTAGGTCTCACCTCATAAGGAACCAGATTTAAAATTCTTATTAGAAGCTCAGAAAGAGAGAGAACACAAGCAGGGGGAGCGGCAGGCAGAGGGAGAGGGAGAAGCAGGCCCCCCTCTGAGCAGGGAACCTGATGCGGGGCTTGATCTCATGACCCTGAGATCATGACCTGACCCAAAGGCAGACGCTTAATGACTGAGCCACCCAGGTGCCCCTCAGCTACATTTCTATACATCAACAAAAGCAACTGGAAAACACAAATTTTAAAATAACTTTTTACAAAACATGAACAAGCAGACAGAAGCCAGCAAGAAAGCTAGCAATAGAGACTCAAAACCTTGAGCCTTTGTGAAAAGTAATTAAATAAGGCCACATACAAGGAAAAGGTGTTGTACTCATGGATTGTAAAAACTTCAATTTTTCCAGAAAATCTGTTGGAAGAATCGATTAGACTTTCCATGGCACTTTACAAGCTCTCCAACTATACAGAATTTTCAGAAACTGCCAACTGGTTGCTGAAGAGGAGCAGAAAGACACCCTCCCCGATGGGATGACCTGGTACAAAGCTATAATATTTAGGGTGGTGTGGGTTGCCACAAAATGGAAAGGAACATCCCTGAAAAACTAACAAAACTACATACGTGTGGAAGCCAGTTTTATTGCAGAAAAGCTAGTGTCTAACTATGAGTCTAATAAGGAAAAAATCTTCAATAAGTGGTTCCCAGACAATCCTGATCCATATTAAAAAAAAATTAACTGGATCCTGATTCCATATGATTATCCCCCTCTAAACTAATCCCAAATGGATTATAGAATTGAAAGGAAAGCCAAACTTAAAAAAAAAAAATCATAGGGAAAATAGAATATTTTCATGTCCTTGAAAAGGAATTCTTAAGTCTATGATAGCCAGTCCATAAAGAAAACAAATAATTGTTTTGCTTTGTTTAAGATTTTATTTATTTATTTGACAGATAGAGATCACAAGCAGGCAGAGAGGCAGGCAGAGAGAGAGCAGGAAGCAGACTACCCGCTGAGCAGAGAGCTGATGCGGGACTCGATCCCAGGACCCCAAGATCATGATCTGAGCTGAAGGCAGCTGCTTAACTCACTGAGCCACCCAGGCGCCCAAGAAAACAAATAATTGTTAACATTAAAATGATATTAAAGGGGCACCTGGGGGGCTCAGTGGGTTAAGCCTCTGCCTTCGGCTCCGGTCATGATCTCAGGGTCCTGGGATCGAGCCCTGCATCGGGCTCTCTGCTCAGTGGGGAGCCTGCTTCCCCCACTCTCTGCCTGCCTCTCTGCCTACTTGTGATCTCCACCTGTCAAATAAAAAAAGAATTTTTTTTAATTGTGCTAAATTGATATTAAAACTAGTTTTTTTTTTTTCAATAAAAGTCACTATAAAGACATTGACCACTGGGAGAAGATATGTGCAAAACATACAACTAAAAATGTTTACTTGTAAAGTAGAGATGACATAAACACACAAAGTAAGCAAAAGATAAAAGCCAACTCTTAATGTCATAAAACAAACTGACGGGGGTCGGGGGGGAGAGGGTTTGGGAGAGGGTGGTGGGGTTACATTATATGTTTAAATAAAAAAGCTTAAATTAAAAAAAAATGACTAGAATGTAAAAAAAAAAAAAAAGCCATCATTAGACAGAAGGGAAAGCAGAAATGCCCAGAGAAATTCGAAAACAAGCTCCACTTGCTTGGTAGAAATGGAAAGGAAAATTAAAACCACAAGGAGTTTACATGTCATATCCAGTAGTATAAAATGCTAATTTGGGAACGCCTACGGCATTTCTTTTAAAAACGATGAAATGTACACAGGCATTGGCTGAGCGCTTCCACTCCTGGGCATATGCCCTGGAAAATTTCAGCTCCTGAAGATGAGCGTGAGGGGACCTGTGTCCACAGTGGGTCATTGCCACCACTGCCACATAGCTCCACGGCAAGATTCTCGGCCCTGCTGTGAGTTAACAGAGAAGGGTCCTGCCAACAACTCTCCTTTGCTCCCTGGCTCGCAGCTGGGCTGTCCTTGGAAAGGACTGGAAGGTCACTGCAGAACTGGAATGGGGAAGGCTTCCTTTTCTGGCTCTATGGGGCTGTTTTCACTGCCTCCAGCAGGTCAGCATTCAAGGACTCCTCACCTCTGTGTCCTTCCTGGGCCAGCTCTGCCCTGAACCCTCCAGTAAGTCCCCCATCCCAGGGTGACGAGCCAGCTCTACCCACATTATGAAGAAAGTATCTTCTTCCCTGGGCAGCACTGCCTTCTCCAGCTCCTTGGGCCTCAGCCAGCTCTCCTTTTTCTCCCTGTCCCTCGCCACCCGCTTCTGCTGATTTTCAGGGTGAAGAACGCTACTAGTTAATGATGCTTTGTATTCGGTTTTTACCGTTCTCCCAACTGGACTTATACCATGTTTATGCAAGGTTTTTGATAGTAGAAAAATACTGAAGAAAATTACATATTCATCAGCAATAGAACTGTGTTACATACCTGTAAAATAATGTATCTAGCAGTGAAAATGAATATAACACAGCTTTACACATTAATATGAAACTAAATGTTATGAAATTAAATTAATATTGAATTGACTAATTAATATTAAATTAATATGAAACTAAATTTCACTAAATTTTTAGTGAAACTAAAAATTATTACGTTAATTATTTTTAGTGAAACTAAAAATTATCACGTTGATTGTAAAAAGAGGTCATGTAACACTGTGCAGAGTATTCATGTATATAATTTTTTAAACTGGTAAATCAAATAATATATTATTTTTAGGATACAAGCATTTTTAACCAATATAATATCAAGGGAATTCTAAGCAGAAAATGGGTCATAAGGTCCACCCTATGGGGACAAAGTGACGGATGGGCTCCGCCGCTGGTGCCAATATCTTTCTGTTCCCAAAGATCAGTACGAGCACATAGAGTTGCTTGTTGTAATACTGTGCTTATAAAACATGTGTGCACGTACCTATAGGTGTATATATAACATTTCATCTTTTTCTTTTAAATGTATGTGAGCAGAGCAGGACTTGCCAAGTATAAAATCAAGAGAACCTATCACAAGTTATCACAGTTCCAAAAGCAAAATTTAGATTTCCAAATCAACAGGCTACAACATATTGCTACAACTTTAAGTAAAAAATTAATAGATCAAAATTATAAAGTTAATATATGATGAATATAAACACAAGATAAATAAAATGTAATAGAATCACATAATAATATCAGTAGATGATTAAGAAAGAAATCAGTACTGTTTGAAAATAAACATACAAAAATAATGCTAATGATCTTTTCAATACAAATAGATATGAGACAATCATTCCTTTATTTAGTTAAGTTTTATTTATTTTTTATGTCTTATTTATTTGAGAGAGAGAGAGAGAGAGAGCAGGGGAAGGGGGAGAGGGAGAAGCTGGCTATCCACTAAGCAGGGAGCCTGATGCAGGGCTTGATCCCAGGACCCTGAGGTTAGGAACTGAACAGAAGGCAGGCACTTAACCGACTGGGCCACCCAGGCACTCCCTTAGCTAAATTTTAAATCAATGAAATCATCCTGATGCCAAGGTGGCAAGCATTTGGATTATGATTTTCCTGTTGGAGACATATTATTACACCTTTCCTGACTCTTATGTGACAATAATTACTAGGAATCTTTTAAAATATCCAAATGTTTGCCCCAGTAAGTCCATTGCTAAAGTAATGATTTGTGTGCAAACATTTAGAAATGATATGCATATTTTCCCAAACTAGAAACCTCCAAAAGGTACGATGTAAGTGGCTTCACTAACTGTGGTATATCTATATAAAGAAATAATACAATTGCTCCAAGTGTTGAAAGAATATTTAATGATGTGGAAAATAATTATAATATAATGCTAATTACATAGCACTTTACTGCAGACATACATGATCACTCATACTAAAGAAAGAGAGACATTTGCCAAAATCTTGATTGCCTTGATTCCGGGTGAAGAGATCTGTGTGGCGTTTTTATTTTTCTCAGTGATTTGTATTATTATCCCTAATGCTTTCATGTTTTCCAAATGTTCTTACCTTCAACTTTCACTATTTTCACAAGTGTGGGAGGCAAAGTACAGTAAAAAATTAATGCCAGTGTGAATACAGTTATTTTCTGTCAGCTCTTCCTTATCTCAAACTATGGTAAAACTGTATTTTGTTCACACTGGATTCATACAGACATTCAGCTCAATGAAGGAAGAGGAGAGAGTGTGGGACTGAGGGGCACAAGCTTCTTCCATTCACTGACTCATGGAATGTTTGCCCAAAAGAGAAGTGGCACATCTAAAATATTTGTGGCAGAAAAGTTCCTTTTATATTTTCATTTTACTTTCTATTTAAACACGCTTTCATCCCCTAATCTTGGGTCCAGTTCATGTGCCTCCTCAAAGACAGACATCCTAGAGGGGAGGGAAGGTTCTGTGAGGGGGAAATCAGAACGTGGCTCACCTGTTTCAGATTCCCGCAGGTGCCCTCGCGCTTGACTGGTCCCTCCTGTGCCTTAAGTATGTGTTTCCAGCTTCGTGGAAAGTGGAACAGCAGGGGCTCTGCAGTGATTGCTACCTGGGTCCTTGTTTCAATTTGAATGCTTCACAGATCTCTTGCCTTGAAAAATGTACTCTAGTATTTTGATGGATTCCTATCTCACATGAAAAAATATTCACCATCACTAGCCATCAGGGAAAATCAAATCGATACTACAATGAGATACCACCTTACACCTGTTAGAATGGCCAAAATTAACAAGGCAGGAAAAAACAAATGTTGGAGGGTATGTGGAAAAAGGAGAACCCTCTCACACTGTTGGTAGGAATGCAAGTTGGTGAAGCCACTTTGGAAAACAGGGTGGAGATTCCTTAAGAAATTGAAAATAGAGTTACCTTATGATCCTGCAATTGCACTACTGGGTATTTGCCCCAAAGATAGAGGTGTAGTGAAAAGAAGGGCCACATGTACCCCAATGTTCATAGCAGCAACATCCACAATAGCTAAACTGTGGAAAGAGCCAAGATGCCCTTCAATGGACGAATGGATAAGGAAGATGTGGTCTATATACACAACGGAATATTATGCCTCCATCAGGAAGGATGAATCCCCAACATTGGCATCAACATGGACGGGACTGGAGGAGATGATGCTGAGTGAAATAAGTCAAGCAGAGAAAGTCAATTATCATATGGTTTCACTTACTTGTGGCGCGTAAGGAATAACATGGAGGAAATTAGGGGAAGGAAGGGGAAAATGAAGGCAGGAAATCAGAGGGGGAGAAGAGCCATGAGAGACTATGCACTCTGAGAAACAAACTGAAGGATACAGAGGAGAGGGAGGGTGTGAGGGATGGGTGGGCCTGGTGGAGGGTATTGAGGAGGGCATGTATCGCATGGAGCACTGGGTATTACACATAAACAATGAATCTTGGAACACTACATCAAGAACTAATGATGTACTGTATGGTAACCAACATAACATAATTTTAAAAAAAAGATGGAAAAAATGTACTCTAACAAAGGTTGTGCTTCCCAGGAGTCATGTGTTAGAGAGTGGTATTCACCCTTCATTTCTCTTACAGAACCAGGACCATTTCCATTGCTGCAAAGAACCTCAAGAGCCTCCCTTGTACAGTGGGTCCAAAACTGAACAATGATCAGAAGCTCCTGGGAAGACAAAAAATAAGATCATCATCATTGTCATCATCATAAAAGATGACAAGCATGTGGGCCAGAGAACTGGATGGGTGCTGAGCCCACTCTGGAAATCATTTTGGGAAACACCCAATTTGTCTGATTGGCAGATGGTTCAGTGGCAGAGCTGCGGGGAGGCTGATTCCCAGCAGGACACACTTGCAAGCGTCTGATGCAGGAGAAGCATAGACATTGTTAGTAGCATAGATGTCGTGGCTGCCGGAAGGGAGAGCTCCAGCATTCTGTTTTCAGGCACAACATTGAGGCCTCCTGTGTGTTGGGGGGTGGGGGTGACCTTCCTCCACAGCTCAGCATGGAGCCAGCGATTCTGCACACATAATGTCTTTTTGCTTGAAGTAGACAGAGAGGTTTCGTTGTTGCAGTGGAGAATTCTGACTGATTAAAAAAAAAAAATACGGTCCAACCCACTGCATGGGTAGATATGGAACCCAAGGAATATTACTGTCATGGAATTGTTTTCCCAGGTTCTCACAGAGCAGATGAAAGCCATTGATCTAGAAAATAAGGAAAAAAACAAAAAAAAATATTCTTTTCTTTTCTTTTGTTCCTCTCATTTTCGTTTTCCTTCATCTCTTTTCTTCTTAAACTGGGGTCACAGATCCAGAGGCCCACTAGTAGAAGAGCTGAGCACCCAGGGCAGGACAAATGCTGGAGACAAACTTCAGTAAACCAGACCACCCAGGGAAACATTGCTTCTGTGGAAGCGTCTGTGTCCTGCCCCCAGAGAGAAGTCGCTGGTGTGTCCTCTCCTAGCTCCTTGACCAGCGGAGCTCTCCAAATCCACTTCAAGGTCAAAGAAAGGGATGAGCAAACCCAGAGTCAAGACTCAGGCTGATTCTGGATGCAAGTCCTGATGCTGCTTGTGCCCCAGTGGGTCCTGTGTCCACAGTCACCCGAGGCTCATTCTCTGGGAGCCCAGGAACCCTGGACTTGTAACCCCTGGCCAGGCAAAGCATAGGCAAGGATACTGCTCCTCAGCCCAACCATCAGTCTGTGCACACTTATGGACGGTTGGAAGGATTAGCCAATGAAACTCCTAGTCCCCTCAGGCATAAAAACAGAAGGGAGCAGCCTGAAATTTAGAGCCAGTTTGTTTTGCCAAGCTAGGCTGTGGGCAAATGGTCAGATGTCAAGATATAATATGTTCTGTATTTACATTATGCATATTCCTATAAGAACATTTTTGCCATGAAGTTTTGTATTAAGAGTGGACTTTGGAATGGAGACACTTTGAACACAAGTAGGGAATAAAATCCAGTTGTTTCCTTTTCCTAGCTAGTAGTTCAGTTCAATTTTCTAAACCTCAGTTTTCATCCATGAAGTATGGGGTATGTGCCTGACCTCATTCAGATGTGAAGAGCAAAGGAGATAGCCAATATCTGATGGCTCGAGAAAAGTAGCGGGTCAATCAATGCCGTTGATTTCATAACCATGAATAACTAAAATATACAGTGTAGCAACTTTTCCATCACTTCTGGTGTGCTCATTTGTTTATAAAGCAATTTCTACAAGGCTGGGAGTGATGTGGCCATGGTGTTGGGGGGCTTAGGAGACTTGAGTTTAAGAGAAATGTTTCAAGGGAGGAGCAGAGGCAGAGGACTCTTGATATGAGACAGCCAACCAGAGCTCATGATGGCAAGGTAATAGCATTCTCCTTCAGGGGACAA
>ML095110.1:16628-33616 GCA_003697995.1 Taxidea taxus jeffersonii
CCAGAGCTCATGATGGCAAGGTAATAGCATTCTCCTTCAGGGGACAAGTGTGATTCCAACTTTAGTCATTCCAGGACTAATGAGGAGCCACAGACTCTCCAGAGGGAAGGTGGAAAATTAGGGATAGGAACGAGAATATGTTAAATAGTCTTGCGACAGTGTGTGAAGATTACCTGCCAGCAAGTAGGTCACATAAGACTTTTATTTACTGCTGGTGTCAATCCCATAGGCACAGGTGGGAGCCAAGGCTTCTGTGTCTGACTCTTCTTCCCTGCCCACCTGTCAAAAATGTGCCAGAATAATGCACAAACTAATCTACTTAGAATTTACATAGTTGCAAAAAAGATCTGAGCCTGTTTAGACACTTCTATTAACTTTTAAATAAAGTTGATTTCTCCTTTCTTACATCAGTTCAGAGACTAGAGGCTATGAATGCCTCTCAGAGTCTCCTATTCATTCGTCCATCTTGTCGTGTTTATCTCATGGGGGAAAAATTAGAAAGATAGATAAAAGGGGGGAAAATGACTTCCTCCAGCAATTTTAAGGGAGAAATGTTGATTGAGAATTATCCTAATTATCTTCCTGACCACATTGCGTACCCTGTAGGTGGGGGATTGAAGGCATAACTACTTCAGACTAATGAGACGGGAACATCATTTTTCTTACCCTAAGTCGAGTTTCACTAGATAGTTTTCACACTTCAACGTTAGACTGTCAGAGAGCAGATGGCACTCTACAGAAATCCACTGACTCCTGCCCTTCGGACAGATTTGTCCCTGTCCGTCTCAGACAGGCTGACGCTTGGTTACGCTTGGTTTGGTTTACACCGAAACCCCATCGCGGTCCGGTTTGGTGTCGAGAACAACTTCCACGTCCTGTGTGAATTGCTTTCCGTCTCTGGCTATGGAGAAGCTTCCTCCTCTAAATCCACAGAGATTACTCACTGTTCATTGTATTTGTGAAAGAAATACCAGAATAGGGCACATCAACGCAACACACGTATTGTGTCAAGTAAGGAAACAAAGAGAACCTGTGTGTTCTATACCGCAGGATCCCAGGGGGGGCTATGTGGGATTCCAACTCAGAAGACAAGAGCGAAACTGCACAATGACCACATCCCCAGAAGTGAACACCCGTGCACTCATCAGTCACTCTGCTCCTCTAAGTCTGTTGTCGTTTGTGTGTAAACCGCGTGTGACCAAATCCTCTAGATCACTTGAAACAGAAGACTTCAATGAGCCGGGTTTTACTTTGGCTCCCTCACTCTCAGTCACCTTCATTCACTCACTCAAATAAGGACAGCGTCCTGTATGCTCCAAGTAATTTGCATAGTCGATTATGAATTCAAGCCCATCCCTACATATTCGGGAGAATTCTGTAGAACGTGTTGTATTCTACTACAGTAAAAATACAGTCATCTTCTTAGGTATTGTTGTGATTCCGATGAAGAATAATTTCTCTGGGTGGGAAGGAAGAGGAAGGGAATTCCTGCCTGGAGAAATGAGATCTACCTACAGAACCTGGATCAGTGGATCACGTGACGATGGAACAATGCTGTTAGTTTGGGTCTGAAATACTTTTTCTTGGAACTCTCCTGTTCTATCTAAATATATCCTATGTGTGTATTCACTTCATGCGTGTTTAGTAATCATGATTAAAATGTGTTCGTTTAGGACATTAGCATCTTGGAAAGTAATATTCTAGTGCTTCTTCAAATACATAGAATTTTTCAAAATTAAGATTGCATTTAATGAATAACAACACTAACTTTTATCCTCTCTTCTAACGATCAAACTGAACCATGTGCTCAAGCCAGCCCTTACATGCACAGTGCACACTACTGGCTGCTTGAAACAAGGACATCCCAGCCCCGTCATTTCTGGTGTCCCAAGAGCAAATCCTGAGAAAGCCGATTTGCATTCCCTCAGCTCCCTCTCTGCACCTACATTTAGTGACAGTGTCACAGAGCTTTGATTTGCTAACTAAAGCAACAAAATAGACAAATCATTTCCCCCCCACTTCTCTTCTTCCTGGGTTGAATATTAACATGGCAGCAGGATCAGCTATGCATTTTCTAATCATGACAGAAAGGTGAAGAGATTTGAGAAGATGCCTATTCTGCAGTCACAGAGCTCTAGCCGTCTGCACACCTCCAGCATCCTTACTTTATGAGAAATATAAACTTATTTTTATTTAAGCCATGCTAGATTGTGTTTTCTGTCCCTGGAAGACAAATGCATTATTAACCAACACTCGTTCTTCATTTGTAAGAATTAGCTTCATTATTAGGTAATAGATTAGACCATTATACTAAGTTTATGGGCAGCAGAGTAAAATTTGTATTTCAAACTCAACCCTTGCCACATTCTTTCTGAATGCAAATTTGGGGTCCTCACTGCCGCTGGTGTTCTTATTGGAAACCTCTTAGCTGAACAAAAATTGCTTTCTAGCCTACACTTCTTTCGGCCCATCTCCCCATTCTTAGGCCCATGGCAGTCTCTTCCAGTTCATTTTTGGCTATTTGCAGACAGTGACTGAGCCTGGATCACTGGCGTCTCTATCGTAACCCTCCATATGTACGTCACGTCCTGTCCTTGTTACTAAATCAATGGCAGCGATGTTCATTCTCTTTGGAAGAAAAGCTGGATTCTGTTGCTTTGTTCCTGCTATGAATAATTTTTTTTTTTCTAAATCTGTTTCAGAGTAGGCACTCATACCCCACCTGCCTCTTTTCCTTTGTTAAATTCTGCCAACATTTACTGATGGCTCACTCCGTGCTGGGCAATCGGAGTTACAGCAACAGAAGTTATATAGCCCCTACTTTTGAGAGGCTGGAAGCAATTAAAGTTTAAACTGATAGGGACTGATAAACGCTAAGCTACTTTTGACACTTTTAACAAATTTATTCTTTCTCAATAAATTGTGAGATAATTGTGACAAACAATCTGTTGCCTTAATCATGATCGGATTCTTCAGATGACAGGACTCGAGGAGCTTGTTTTATAAAATTTAAGTATAAATTTTTAAAGTAGGATACATATTAGTCAATCCTATCAGTCACTTCTATCATTTCTATTTTCACATCATCATCTATAAAAATGAATACAATTTTGAATCCACACAGACACAAGGATACTGAGTTGAATTAACACAAGGGGTCCAGTGAAATCCTTGGCTTTCTCTCAAAATACATGTTGAGAAAGCCATGTGTTCATCTTTATCTCTGACAGTGAGGAGAAATGGAGGAGAGAGGTCGGGTGGAGGTCCTGTTTTCTCCAGCTTTCAATCTTTGGGGGGAAAATGGGTCACATACTAAGCATGTCTTCTATCTCTGAGGATATATAGTTGTTGTATAACATAGGGTCTAATGTCTAATTTAAACCAGAGATCTGCTGAAACACTACATTGCAAATAACATAATTTAATTGGAAGAAAAGACAATCACAATTACAGCAGATTAAGCTGTACTAGAATTAAGAGCTGGCTACATAGTCATCCATGTGCTTGCTCACCCATTCAGCCTTCAACAAGATGATGAGTGGGACTGTTCTTGTCCATGTCTCTCACTAAAGATACAAAAGATGCCAAGTAGTACCTCCAGATCTTCCACGTGCTGCTGCAGAACTGAGTATCGTGTTCAAGTTGTGTAGAGCACTAGGGTAGGAGAAGTCCACAGTCACCTGCAGCAGTGGTGAGTACTGATCCTCAAGCTGGAAAGTGTGAAGATGCTTTTCTTCTCTCTAAAGCCAAAGGAAATAGATCCAGAGAGAATCATTCTTAATGGTTGAAGGAAGGGCAGGCCGAGTTCTCAGAAGAGATGAGTATCTATTTCCTGGAGACGGGAGAGGTGCAAGCATAGGGACAGCTCTTTACTTGTGATTCACAGCCTACAGAAATAGTCATGCAGTAAGGACCATTGTCAAGTGTTCCTGAGCAAAAGATGGGGTCACCCTCTCTTCATTCTTGTCTTCTTCAGCCTTTTGAGAGTGTTGAAGGAGGCCCTGAATCTTTACTTTTTGCTTCCACAGGAAAACCCATCAAGATTAATGGAGGGGCAAGTCAGACAGCCCAGCAAATATGACCCCCATATCTAAAAAGAATAAGGGAGTGTGCATCAGGAGTGAGGCCAGTGAGTGATTTAACTTCACAGCCAAGACATTCATCAGTGATGGATGTGACCAACAAGGAGATAAGGATCCCAAGAAGCCACACATCACCCACACAGAAATCACCACTCACCAGAGGCCACACCGGACAAAGGCTGTATCTGAGTCATTATTTTCCCTACATTTGGCCAGACACGTAAAGAGGTATCTCATCGCCTCCTCCCCTTTCTTCCAAATGGTGGAATTGCTAGGGAAAGTGAGGCAGTGTCTCAAAGGAGGAAGAAGCCCCTCCTCCATCTCCAGGCTGCAGAGGTGACAGCAATGCCTACACTGGAGTATAGGGTAAAATCAGGTGGAGATTAAATTTTTAAAAGCTTTAGAAATGAACATGGGCAGAAGTTCATGGATCATTCTTCATTATAGCTCTAGCATCAGAAAAACCCATACAATATGGCACAATTGAAAGCTGTGATTGGAAAAAGGGATACATATATAATCACAAGATTATTATGAACAGTCCACAAGTATTCTGAGTACCTACTGTATACGATTCTTGGTCTGAGTGTATAAAGATAGAATTCTCAGACTCTTATCTTCTGAAGTTTCCAATCTAGAGAGGCAGCTAGCCAATTGCAATACAGCTTGATAAGTGTCCTGACACACACAGCAACTGGAAGACATTGCTCAGCCTACATCGGAGGATATGTCTATGGGGTGGGAAGTTGGTAGGAGCAGAGATAAATTCGGGGGTGGGGGAGAGAGGGTGGGATTATAAGAAAGGATTACCATTGGAGGGACACTTGGTCCGAGGTTTGGGAACAGACTAGGGGTTGGGTCACTTTTCCAAGAAAGAGGGACAGGGTCCAACATAAGAAGGGGCATGGTGGTTGATGTGCAGAGCTTCTCGGAGGATTGCACAGGCTTGTTTATATGCTGAGTGCTGTTGGGGGCATACATGGTCTATCTGTGAAAGAGTCCAGAGCCCAGAAGAAGGAGGACATTCTGCTTGGGAATACATAAGCAGAGGCCATAGTTTTAAGACTATGCCTTGCGAATCTTAAACATTGAAAGATTCTTCATTGCAAATACTGATTTGCAGAAGCAGGAAAGCTGATCAGAAGGGATAATAATGACTAAGTAACAAATGCGTGGCAGACTTACTCTGAACCTTGGGGATCTGCGTCGTGAGTAATTAACTAACCCTCTATGTGAGGACATCTGTGAGGATTAAATAACATCTTTAACCATGTAAAGAGGTGGGACTAGGCAGTCCTTGTTCTAATGTATTAATTTCACTAATGTGGTAGATACTTATGTTGAGTTAATTAAAGGAATTTCCCAGAATTGTTTGCTACTAAAAACAAGCATCTGATAACACTGAAGTATTGTCTAGTGATGCCCTAAAATACTCTGCATCAATGTGTGTCCTTGGATCAACCCCCTAAGAAAGACCCAATTAAAGATGAATTGTCACTATTTCCTGAAGAAAAGGAATGTGCCAAAGCAGTTTTGGTTAATTTTTAGAGACATTTGAAATGGTCTTTATATTTTTTTGTTGATACCCCCGCAAACACTTTTCTAATTATTCAGTGTTTATTCAGTATATATCTATGCAGACCCATCGGTATATCTGGTTACTGTGAGAGAGATAAAAGGCAATTTATAAAATTACGTTTATACTGAAGAGCTTTACAGTATAGTGAGGGAGGCACAGCTAACCAGACAAAAGTGTTATCTTAGATTACAGGGTAGTGGGTCATCACCCCAGAATGAAGGGACCAGGTAACAGGTGCTAAAGATGGTGACTCGCTTCTTGGAAAACTTTACCATTCCTCTCCCAGCAACAAAGGCAGACTTCTCCACGATCACACATCTGACAAGTCCATGAACCCCAGTCATTTTCTTCCACCACTCTTTGATTTCAATTTCTTTAAAAATAATATGTGCAAGGTGTTTTCTGATGATGTAATAATGAAGTATGAAGTATATCACCACATAAATTTTATTGCCATCATTTGAGCTCTTCTTTTCTCTCCTCACTTGGTCATCTTTTATTCATAAGGGACTAGTTGTTATAGTGTTAGGCGATCGATCTTGACAATGATTTGCTAGAACTAATCAATCAAGTCTAAGAATGTTTAATAAGATGCTACATTTGAAATACCAGTGGGAAAAAAACAATCTCCATGATGTCTACTAGTAATTCCGGAGTTAAAGAAAATATGTTTTTTTCTCTAATTCTGTATTGTTGGTTGAGCTTACTTTCTGCCCTCTGGCATACATGCTCCTTCATAATATTTGAAAGTGCTAGAGTAAAAGATAAAAACCAGCTCAAGAGAGGCAGATTATTCAGCCTGCATGGGCATCAGCGGCCAGACCCTGCTCCTACCTGACACTGGCACAGGTATATTCCACAATGACCAGTTAAAGGTACTAAAATATTGTAATGTTACATTATTTCTTTAGTGAAATATTTGACATCTATCAAATAATACATTCTACATATACATGGTGTGTGTTATGAAACAGAATACTCAAATATAATGTGGCATTTGTAGTTTTTAAATATAACACAATATTACCAAATACAAAATTCTATATAAGAGGAAAATAGAAACCAAGACCAAAATAAGAGACAGATTCTGAAGTGGTTTTGCTTTCTTGCTAAATTTATCATTTTTTTCCACCACAGCAGGAAAAAAAAGAAGTTTTGCCACAAATTCCTTATTAATTCTAATTATTATTTCTATTCATTAAAATGACGTAATTATTCTTAAACATTTATTGTTAAAAAGTAAATATTCAATGATCAAAATGCAAATTAACAAATGTAAATAATCCTAGCGTTTTTATCATTTCCCAAAATAAGGTGATCTTTTTTTTAATGCTGGAGGAAAATGTTTTAAAACATGGGTATCACAAACATGGACTCAGATTTTAGAGAAAATATTTTCCTTCATTGCAAAGTGCAAACTTAGGAGCTGGAAAGAATATGCAGCTTCAAAGATGCAATTTATTTGTAATAAGTTATTTTGGGACCTCAGAAGCATAGCTATTACATCTCATTAGGAAGGAATACTATACTTCCAGATAATCAGAATATTTCATTCAGGATCTCTAAGAATTTGAAGTAAGGATAAGGTTAGGGTCCTGTAAATAAGCTGGAGCTCCAAGACAGAGATGATGATGGCCAAGAGCATGTGTGGAGAAATCAGCTGGGCTTGGGGGAGCTAGACTTTGGTTCTTCTATTTCTAGATTTCTTAGGCATCTCAAGACTCAAGTAGGATAAAGATACCACTGCAACCTCACAGGTTGTCTCTAAGGCTGAAGAGATAAAGTAGGCAAAGCCCTGAAGCACCCCAATACTAGGTACGTGAAGGTTTTGACTGGTAGCTCTGGGCATGTATGTGAGTCATAGCCTGGACCAACTAGGCAGAGGCCATAAGGAAATCCGCACAGTGAGGGAATATGGTGTCCTGTATGTCTCTGGAACAGCAGACCACACTTGCTAATCTAGAATGCTACAAAGATCACAGGGTTTGGGCCCTGAAGTTGAATGTGATTGTTTTCATGCAACTCGATCATGAGTTGCTTGCAGGTATTACACTATTTTAAGATTTGTTTTTTACTAAGATTGAACATAATATATGCAGGACACCTGTCACAGGGCATAGCACTTGGTGTCTGTGCAGCTGGATCCAGCTGTTGGCATGATAGCAGAACATATTTGGGACTGGCCTCGTTCAGCATCCACCTGTCAAGTACGTGCACTCACAATGGAGGCACTTTGACAAATTAAGAACACATGCCAAAACTACATGTCCCACCACAAATCCTTCCCAAATGGTAGTCATCAACTGGGATTGTTCTTACTGAAGATATCATTCCTTGATTGTGGTAGCAATGCTCAAAGAGTGAAGCCCGCACTTTTATGTCCTGGAACTCAAAGTCAACATTCAGCAGCACGAGTGACTGACCAGATTACTAAGGCAGCATTGAGAACTGGACTGAAGACAGTACAGGCAGAATGACAGGCGGATGCCAACACTGAAGAAAAGATGGGAAGAGACTCAGATGAGAGGAGCCCATGACATGGAGCCTACAAAATGGTCAGGATAAAAGCCAACTGCTGAGTGACTGAGAACACCAAGTCATATCTGGACATCTACAGAGGGCCTTCAGAGGTATCAGAGTAAAATCAATGTGGTGACAGACAGAGGGAAAACTCTCCAGCCAGGTACAAATGTTAGGGGGGGACAAGGCACAGTGACCTTCCTACTCTTAGCCCTGATGTGTCATTCAGCAGTTACATGAACACATGCATTTCTGTGCCCAAATACAACTGCTTGGCACAATTCTTACTGTCAGGAGTAGGTCTCATCCTGAAGTCCCTTACTGATAACACTGGACTAGTAATGTCTAGCTTAGTTTGATTGTAAGGATTAAAGACAAAGTTGCTGACATATAATGAGTCCTTTAAATGCTTTACATTACTTTAGAGGCAGTTGATAAACTCCAAAAGAGGGAATAAAAGTTGTGTTTTCTCTATGCCCTACCAACCAAATCTGAAATGCTCCAATTTCTGGAAAAACTGGTTTTATCAGTAGGAACAGCCAAGGCCTTTCTTGTTCTATTTGTAAGGAATATGTGGAAATGGAATGTAAATCTTCAGACTTTTGTAGAAATTTTAATTGGCAGTTAATATTCACACATTACTGTAAACATAAGGAAATGTCATTGTAATTTATAAGCAAGTAAATCAAGAGGTCACAACTTAAAATTTCATCCCAAAATTCTAATTTATGAAAACATTTTCTGTTATCAATATTAAATATTTTGTGACAACACGTTCTCACTACTTTGACATAGTGATTTCATTTTTCTATATCTACCCAATATTTTAAAAATACATATACATGCTTTTATATACTAACAGTAAAATATACATATCTTTCCCTGCTTTTCTTTTCTAGTTTAACATCAAATTTCTTAGAATCATTAACAAACAAGACAATTTCAGAGAGTGACTTAAGAGAGTTACCAGAATGCAGATTTCTTAGGAGGATCCTCAGCTGACCTCCTCCCATGAATACAAACTAGAAAACACTCAAATCAGTGTGAGTAGCCCACAAAAATGACCTGAAGACTGGCAGAAGATACTCTACACAGCTAAATGTACAAAAGACTCCACATCAGAGAGGATAGAAAGGGCAGAGGCATGGTCAAGTGCTAAAGAGACCCACAGAACTGTTTATAGGAGGGAGGGATACTGACGGTGCAAAGAGAGGAAAGAGGCAGACCCCCAAACGAGGAACCCCGGGCCTGCAGAACCCATAGGGGGGAGATACGTCCCCATAATATTTGGCTTGAAAACCAGAGAAGTATAATTTCACAAGTTACTATAGTCAGTGAGACTAAACACCTAGAGTTTTAAAAATCAGTGGGCTTAGTCCTGGGAGAGGACAAAACTGATTCTCTGCCCTTAAAGAACAGCACAACAAACAGCCCTGTAGAGATACAGCATAGAAGCAGCAGTTTAGAAAAATGCCTAAGGTGTACCAGAGGGAGATTTATTTACTAGTCTCAGAACATGCTGGAGGGGCAGAGATCTTTAGGAGACTTCTCCAGAAACAAAGAAGCTGGCAGGTGACATTTCCCTCCTCCACCCTCCAGCCTAGATATGGGGACACCTGCAGAAACGAGAAGTGCACAACAATCCACCTAGCTTGCTAATAGCACCCTCACTCTGGAGTGCTTCAGTGGATCCATCCCCTCCAACCCACCAGTCTCAGCGGGAATTTTCCCAGGCAGCAAAAAGGGCCCTCCAGGCATAGATCTTGCTGGCATTGCATGTTTCCACCCTGGACTCGCTCCTTGCAGGCCTGGAACAGTTTCCTAAAGCATCTCCAGTTTCACTCCCATAGCAGATCAACACAAACTTTGTAAACAGCACACCTTACCCCAATATTATCCTGTGGACCTGTTCCCTTGAATATGTCCTTGGCCAGAGTCCATCCAAATCAGTTTCACAAACCTGGAAGTGTGCAAGTAGTCCTGACAAGGACCAGGACCACTCCCAAGTGACTCTCCTGGGGAGAGAGGAAGATAACCACACATACCAGTCCAACTTTGGTCTCAGCAGTGGGCTGGGGGCAGACTTCTGGTCTGACTGCAGACCCTGCCCACCAGTTGAAAGCTTCTTAAGGAACAATACAGGGAAAGAACTCTGAAGTTTTCTGCTACTGCTTCTCTGGCAAATGCCTGGTCTGACTCAATTCAAACCCCAAGAGCCCCAAACTGGCCTACTCACAACACAGGAAAAAAAAAAAACAAAACCCTGCCTATAATAAGCAAAGAGACCATTGCAGATGACTGGACTGAAGGGAAAAGTGGCTTAGCCACCACAATAGGGTATAAGCAACACCCATAGGAGACACCCCTAAAGTACCAGATTCTGGTGGACAGAGGACATTGCATTGCAGGGCACTATAGGACCTCTTCTTCATAAGGTCACTACTTTCAAGAGCAGGACATGTAACTGATGTTCATAACACAGAGAAGCAAACACAGAGAGTAAGGCAAAATGAAGGGACAGGGGAATATGCCCCAAATGAAAGACCAGGGCCAAATCACAGTACAATAGCTCAATAAAACTGAGATAAGTACTATGCCTTTTAGAGAATTTAAAGTAATGGTAATAAAATACTCTCTGGACTTGAGAAAAGAACTGAGGACCTCAGTGAGACCCTCAACAAAGAGACAGAAAATGTAAAAAAGAACCATTTAGAGATGAAGAACTCAATAATTGAAATTTAAAATTCACCTAATGGAAAAAATAGTAGACTAGAGAGAGAAGAGTGAATCAGTGTCTAGGTCAGTCAGAGTAATGGAAAGCAAACAAGGGAAACAGGAGAGAGAGAAAAAAACTAATACAAAATGAAAATGGACTCAGTGACATCATCAACTGTAATAACATTCACATTCTAGAGGTCCCAGAAGGAGAAAAGAGAGAAAAGGGGGCAGAAATTTTATTTGAAGAAATTATAACTGAAAACTTCCTGAATCAAAGGAAAGAAACAGTACTCCATATCTAGGAGACATAGAGAGTCCCTAGCAAAATCAACTGATTGACAGTTGAAGACATGTAGTGGTTAAAATGACAAAAAGTAGTGATAAAGAGAGAATTTTTAAAACAGCAAGAGAAAACAAAATAGTTACATACAATGGAAACCTCATAAGACTATCAGCTGATTTTTCAGCAGAAACTTTGTAGGTCAGAGAGAGTGGCATGATACATTCAAAGTGCCGAAAGAAAAAACCTCTGAAACTAAGAATACTTTACCCAGCGAGGCTATCATTTAGAATAGGAGAGATAAGGAGCTTCCCAGACAAACAACAGTAAAAGGAATTCATGACCACTAAATCAGCCCTACAAGAAATGTTAAAGAGGACTCTTTGAGTGAAGACAAAAGACCATAAACAAGAATAAGAAAAATAGAAAGCATAAAAGAAGTAAAATTAAACATATCTATAAAAATCAGTCAAGAAATGCACAAAATAAGAGGATGTAAAGATCACATTATATACCCAATATATGGGACAGGTGTGGAGAGCAATAAAGAACAGGTACAAGCTTAAGCAGGCATCAACTTAATAGAAACTATTATCTTCAGAAGATGTTATGTACAAACCTAATGATAACCACAGACCAAAACCAGTAATAGATAGGCAAAAAATAAGGAGCAAGGAATCCAAGTATATTACTAAAGAAAACCAGCAAAGCAGCAAAGCATGACAGAAGAGAGCACGAAAATAAAGAATCAGAAAAGAACTACAAACAACCATAAAACAAATAATAAAATGGCACTAAATACATACTTACCAATAATTAATTTGAATGTAAATGGACTTAACATCCCAATCCAAGGACATAGTGTGATAGAATGGATAAAAAAGCCAAACCCATCTATATGCTGCCTATAGTAGACTTGTTTCAGACAAAGTCACATGCAGATTGAACGTGAAGGGATAGAAACACATTTAAAATGCAAATGAAAGCAAAAAGAAAGTCAGGGTAGTAATAATTTAAATTGGACAAAATAAGCTTTAAAGCAAAGACTGTAATAAGACACAAAGAAGGACACTACATAATCATAAAGGGAACAATTCAACAATAAGAGAGAACAATTGCAAATATTTATGCACCCTATGTGGGAACACCATGTACATAAAGCAGCTAATAACAAACATAAAGAAACAAATAGATTACAGTAGAGGACTTTAACATTCCACTTACATCAATGGACAGATCATTCAAATAGAAAACCAACAAAAAAATAAAGTTTTGAATAACACATTGGACCAGATGGATCTAACAGATATATAAAAAACATTCCATCCTAAAACAGCAGAATGCACATTCTTTTCAAGTACACATGGAACATTCTCCAGAATCAATCATGTATCAGGCCACAAAACAAGTCTCAACAAATTCAAAAACATTGAAGTTATACCAGGCATATTTTCCACAACACTATAAAACTAGAAATCAACCACAAGAAAAAAATCTGGAAAGAACACAAAGACATGAGAGTTAAATAGTATACTCCTAAACAGTGAATGGGTCAACCAAGAAATCAAAGAAAATTTTAAAAAAATTACAGGGAGACAAGAGAAAATGAAAACACAACAGTCCAAAATCTTTGGGATGCAACAAAATCTGTTCTAAGAAGGAAGTTTATAACAATACAGCCCTAGCTCAAGAAGCAAGAAAACTCTTAAATAAACAAGCTGGCCTTACACCTAAAGGAGGTAGAAAAAGGACAAACACAACCCAGAAGCAGTAGAAAAAAGGAGTAACCAAATAATAAAGAGTAAACCAAAATAAATGAAATAGAAACCAATAAATAAATAAGAGAACAGATCAATAAAACAAGAGGCTGATTCTTTTAAAAGATCAATAAAATTGATAAATCTTTAGCCAGACTCATTAAAAAAAGAGGAATTAAATAAAAAAAATCAGAAAGGAAAAAGGAGAAATCACAACACCACAGAAATACAAAGGATTATAAGAGAATATTAAGAAAAATTATATGCCAACAAATTAGACAACATAGAAGAAAGAGAAAAATTTCTAGGAATATAAAACATATCAAAACTGGGAGGAAAAAATATACAGTGGAGATAAGACAGTCTTTTCAGTAAATGGTTCTGGGAAAATTGGACAGCTATGAATAGAAGAATGAAACTTGACCATTCTCTTACACCATACACAAAGATAAACTCAAAATCTATAAAAGACCACAACATGAGGCAGGCATATATCAAAATCCTAGAGGAGAACATAGGCAGTAACCTCCTCAACATCAGCCACAGCAACTTCTTTCAAGATATGTCTCCAAAGGCAAAGGAAACAAAAGCAAAAATGAACTTTTGGGATATCATCAAAATCAAAAGCTTCTGCACAGTGAAGGGAATGGTCAAAAAACCAAAGAGGCAACCCACGGAATGGGAGAAGATATTCACAAATGACAGTACAGACAAAGGGCTGATATCCAAGATCTATAAAGAACTCCTCAAATTCAACACACACAAAACATAATCACTTCAAAAAAAATGGGCAGAAGACATGAACAGACACTTCTCCAAAGAAGACATCTTCAAGGTTAACAGACACATGAAAAAATATTCATCATCATTAGCCATCAGGGAGACTCAAATCAAAACCACACTGAGATACCACCTGACACCAGTTAAAATGGCCAAAATTAATAAGACAGTAAACAACAAGTGTTGGAGAGGATGGTGGAGAAAGGGGAACCCTCTTACACTGTTGGTGGGAATGCAAGTTGGTGAAGCCACTTTGTGGAGATTACTCAAAAAATTAAAAAATAGAGCTGCCTTATGACCCGGCAATTGCTCTACTGGTTATTTACCCCAAAGATACAAATGTAGTGAAAAGAAGGGCCATCTGTACCCCAACGCTCATAGCAGCAATGGCCATAGTCACCAAACTGTGGAAAGAGCCAAGATACCCTTCTACAGACAAATGGCTAAAGAAGATATGGTCTATATATATAATGAAATATTATGCCTCCATCAGAAAGGATGAATACCCAACTTTTGTATCAACATAGATGGGACTGGAGGAGAAAATGAAATAACTCAAGCAGAAAGAGTCAATTATCATATGGTTTCATTTACTTGTGGAGCATAAGGAATAACACAGAGGACATTGGCAATTAGAGAGAAGTGAGTTGGGGGAAATCGGAAAGGGAGATGAACCATGAGAGTCTGTGGACTCTGAGAAACAAACTGATGGTTTTGGAGGGGAGGGGAGTGAGGGGTTGGGTGAGCCTGGTGGTGGGTATTAAGGAGGGCATGTATTGCATGGAGCACTAGGTGTGGAGCATAAACAAAGAATATTGGGACACTGAAAAAAAATTAAGTTAAAAAAAACTGGATAGGGAAGAAATATAAAATTTGAACAGACTGATTACCAGCAAAGAAATTGAATCAGTAATCAAAAACTCCCAAAAAACAAAAGTTCAGGACCAGATAGCATCACAGATAAATTCTATCAAATATATAAAGAACAGTTAATACCTATTCTTCTCAAACTATTAAAAAGGAAGGGTTGGCACCTGGGTGGCTCAGTGGGTTAAGCTTCTGCTTTTGGCTCAGGTCATGATCTCAGGGTCCTGGGATTGAGCCCTACATCAGACTCTGCTCAGCAGGGAGCCTGCTCCCCACCCCTCTCTTTCCCTGCCTCTCTCTGTCTACTTGTGATCTCTGTCTGTCAAATAAATAAACAAAATCTTTTAAAAAATAAAAAATAAAAAAATAAAAAGGAAGGAAAACTTTCAAATTTATTCTGTGAGACCAACATTACCCTGATACTAAAACCAGTGAACGATACTATGAAAAAAGAACTGCAGGCCAGTATCTCTCCTGAACATAGACACAAAAATCCTCAACAAGATATTAACAAACTGAGTCCAACAACACATTTAAAAAAGTCATTCATCACAATTAAGTGGGATTTCTTCCTGGGATACAGGGGTGGTTCAGTATTCACAAATCAATCAACATGATACATCCTATCAACAAGAAAAATAAATAAAGCCATCATTTCAGTAGGTGCAGACAAAGCATTTGACAAAGTACAACATCCATTCATGATTAAAAAACCTTCAACAATGCATTTAAACATAATAGAGGTCATATATGAGAAACTCATAGTTAACATCCTCAATGGTGAAAAACTGAGAGCTTTTCCTCTAAGATCAGTATGAAGATAAGGATGTCCACTCAACACTTTCATTCAGCATAGTATCAGAAGTCCTAACCACAGCAATCAGACAACAAAAAAGAACTAAAAGACATCCAAACCGGTAAGGCAGAAGTAAAACTTTCACTATTTGCAGATGACATGATATCATATATAGAAAACCCCTAAGACTCCCCTCCAAAACTACTGGAGCTGATAAATAAATTTAGTAAGATCATGGGATACAAAATGAACATACAGAATATGTTGCATTTCTATTCACTAATAATGAATTAGCAGAAAGAGAAATTAAGAAAACAACCCCACTTATAATTACATCAAAAATAATAAGATATCTAGGAACAAATGCAACCCAAGAGGTGAAAGACCTATAGTCTAAAAACTAAAACACTGATGAAAAATAGAAGACAACCCAAACAAACAGAAAGATATTCCATGCTCATGGATCAGAAGGATGAATATTGTCAAAATGTCCATAATACCCAAGGTAATCTATAGTTTTAGTATAATTCTTATCAAAACACTAGCAACATTTTCACAGAACTAGAACAGATAATCCTAAAATTTGTATGGAACCACAAAAAATCCCAAATAGCCAATACCATCTTATAAAAAAGAGCAAAATTGGAGGTATTACAATCTCAGATTTCAATATATACTACAGATCTATAGACATCAAGGCAGCATGGTGCCAGCACAAAAATAGGCACATAGATCGATGGAATAGAATAGAAAACCAAAAATAATCCCATAATTATATGGTCAATTAATCTTCAAAAAAGGAGGGAAAAGTATGCCATGGGGAAAAGACAGTCTTCTCAGTAAATAGGCTGGGAAAACCAGAGAGCTACATGCAAAAAGAAAAAAAAAGAGAGAGAGAGAGAGAAAGAGGAAGGAAGGAAGGAAGGAAGGAAGGAAGGAAGGAAGGAAGGAAGGAAGGGAAAGGAAAAGAAGGGAAAGGAAAGGAAAGGAAAGGAAAGGAAAGGAAAGGAAAGGAAAGGAAAGGAAGGGAAAGGAAAGGGAGGGAAGGGAAGGAAAGGGAAGGAAAAGAAGAGAAAAGAAACTGGACCATTTTCTTAAGCCATACACAAAAATAAATTCAAAATGGATCAGAAACCTAAATGTGAGACTTGGAATCATACAAATCCTAGAAGAGAGCACAGGCAGTCATTTCTCTGACATAAGCCATAACAACATTTTTTTAGGTATGTATCCTGAGACAAGGGAAATAAAAATAAAAATAAACTATTGGGACTACATCAAAATAAAACTTCTGCACAGCAAAGGAAAAAAATCAATGGAACTGAAAAACAGCCTACTGAATACGAGAAGATATTTGCAAATGACATATCTGATAAAGGGTCAGTATTCAAAATATATGAAGAATTTACACAACACTAAAAAACCCAAATAATCCAGTTAAAACTGGGCAGAAAACACTAACAGGCATTTATCCCAATAAGACATCCAGGTGGCCAACAGACATGAAAACGTGCGCCACATCCCTGGGCATCAGGCAAATGCAAATTAAAACCACAGTGAGACACCACCTCACACCTGTCAGAGTGCCCAAAATCAAAAAGCCAAGAAA
>ML095114.1:0-12961 GCA_003697995.1 Taxidea taxus jeffersonii
TCGGCACTTGATAAACATGTCTTCAAGAACCTCAGAGAAGCCAGAGTGAATAAAGCTGATGGGGTATGTGGGGCATTGGGGTCTTTTCCCAGAGAAGCGTTTATCCCAGGCAGCATGGAGCTCTCATTCTCCACACCAGTCGGGTTTAGGGGGCACAGGGCAGCCCCTCCTATCCGCTTCCTACGAAGACGCCCACGTGCTGTTACTCCAAGTGAGTGTGGGAGCCAGCCCAGCTTCTGAAAGCAGGATCTGCCCTGTCACTTGCCCATCCGTGTGCACCACGCCACGGCATCAAGATTGAAAGTGAAGACAGCGATCTGCTGACTGGTCTGATTGTGCTCTCACGCGATGAGGGGTTGGCTGTAAGCATTCTTAGCTGAATTATCTCACTTTGGAGAGGGTCTCCCCAGCTATTCTGGTGCCGAGGCCCGGCAGAGTGGTGCAGGAGATGGGTTTATAGTCCTGTTCCAGCCTTCGACCCTGTGCAAACGGGCTGTGTTAGCGTCCGCTGGGGAGAAAAGGTGATCGTATTTCGTCATTTATAGGATACCTGGAGAAAATATGATTCACGGTGTTATGGAATCAAGGAGGATAAAAAATCAATTTATTATTTCAGCTGTTCCCGAACATCACTTTTTAGCTGTCTTTAGGCCTGTGATATTCTGAGAAGCAGAAGATTGCTCAATAAAAAATCTTACGACACGCTTTTGCAAAGCGAGGCATCTCCTCTCCCTCCCCTGGCAAATGATTAGGCCGAACAGCGCGGTGAGGGGGTGAGTGATGCTGTAGGAGACACTCTCTAAATCAGACCGATCTCCCTGGGCACACGCCAGCCCTGCCTGTTTACAACCAATGCGCCCCGCCCTCCGTGGCCGCCTCTCGCGGGCCGGGACGTGTGACCCGTCAGGACACTACAAGTGTTGGGAGGCCCAGCCTGCTCTGGCCACGAGTTCAGTCTTCAGAGGGCTCCTCGCTGGGAGGTGACCAGGGGCTGAAATGAGCACCTGCCTCGCCAGCAAGCTCCGATCAATCAGTTCCCGGGATCTGCAGCGTCCCCACAAGCCTTCCTGGAAGCAAAATATCACCTTCCCTCCAAGGACTGGAGGCACCAAGCTCTGACTCTGGGACAAGAATGTCATGGGAGCCTCCCCAACCTCAAGGTAAGGAAGGCTCCCAGGGATAGTCACACAGTCTGCAAAAGCCTTTCCCACCTTGAATTATTGCACCCTGTTCTCTCCCAAAGGATCTGCTCCTTGGCAAAGACTTTGCATGCTTTCTTTGTGTCCTTATAAGTCCAAGCAGCACTTAGTAACATTGTCACTCTTTTGTCTTCCCATAAATGAGTTCCAGAGCTCTACCCCAGAGCCCTAGGAGGGCAGGAGGTTGTAACCAGGGCTGAGAACATCTGGAACGGACATTCATAGGACAGAGTTGAGGGCATTGCACACAAGATCCTCTTGTGGGGACAGTGCCAAGGCCCAGGAGTCCCACTGCCTGATCCGCTCCCTCAGGCCGCGTCCCTCTGCCCTTCCCTGCCCTGCTGACTCCATTTTCCTTGGAAATCTGCTCTGCCACACGCCGCCCATTCTCCCTCCTTGTCTCCCTCTCTGCTTCTCTGGACACGTGTTCAGCGTGAGGGCACTGACAAGCGTTCCTTGTAAAATGCACCTGTACAATCTAGGAGCTGTCAGCGCTGCTCCCGGGGCTTCCCGGCAGCTGCAATCACGTCAGCCCAAGATGGGCTCGGGAGCGGCTTCCCGGGAGCCTGGGTGGCCTCCTGGGCTGGGGCTGAGCCAGCCAAGGGATGCCCACACCCGAGCACCGGAGGGGGCCGCAGTTAGCCACGCAGGAATGCCCGCAGCGGCCATGTCTGTGGCTGTGTTCCTCTATCTTTCCAGCCTTTCTTGTTTCCACGAGGAAGTACTCTGGTTGCTGTAGAAATGATGGGATCCTGTGGGCTCACTTAAGGTCACCCCCAAAGGGGGATCGATCTCCATCCAGGGGTGAAGGCCCAGCCCAGCGTTCCAGTGGGAAATGCACGGGACCACGTGCAATCTCCTGCGTGGCCAGGAGCTCAGACCCCGCACCACGTGGCCTCCGACTCACAGGCAAGCTCAGAACCGAGGACCCTCCCCGAATGCTGTTGTCGCTGCAGGGAAACCAGCTTTGATGCTCCCCCTGTTCCCGGGCCCTCCTGGTGCCCAGTGTGGCTTAGCAGCTCTCTGCCACTCGGTGCTGTCACTGGGCCCTTGCGCCCGCCTGTGCGCCCCTGTGCCCCCTGGCTGGGTCGGCACGTCAGACTCACCTCCATGGCCTCAAACTCTGCTCACGTGGGGGCTGCCGCTCCAGGGGCCCTCTCTTCCCCAGCCCTGTGGTCCCTGCATCCCCGCTCCAAGGCCCCAGGCTGGCTCAGCCACCCCAGGAAAATGTCTTCTTCAGGGAAGCCTCCAGAGGTCGGTCTGGAGCAGACTCGCTTTCGCGGACACTGGAGAACGTGGGGCTATGACTGCCTGGGGTCCCTGTCACCTCTCTGGGGATTTGGTGAGTCGGTCAGTTTTGGTCTCCAAAACAGGCTCCCGTTGGGGGTGGGGCGGGAGAGGCAGAGACCCATATCCTTCTCTGAACAGCCCCCATAGATGTGGGCGCAGCCCCGCTTCCTCAGGGCCTGGGGCTTTTCTGACCCCAGCATCTGGGCTCTTCAAGCCCCTTCCCGCATGTCCGGCCCTGCCCACATGGCTGTTCTGCATGCTCAGGGCTCCTGGGCCACGCAAACGCTGGCTGGCGGTCAGACCCCGGCCGGGCTCCTCGCTCGCTCTGGCACAGAGGGGTGGCCCTCCTGCAACCTCCCATCTCGCTCTCCAGGAGGCACCTGCTATCCCCGAGACCCGGGCAGCACCACCAAGCCCTCTCACTCTCCTGCCCATGGAGAGGCTGGCAGTTCACACTTCCCGGTGGTTTCCTTTCCTTGAACCCTTACACACTGGGTACCCCACACAGCTGACTTCTGTGGCCGGGGGCCTCCCAGCAAGGCGAGCAGGGAGCACACAGAACACAGGCCTGGCTCACCACATGGGTGGGAGGGGCCCAAGCTCCGGGGATGCCCCCCCCAGGGCAGCTGGAGACTCTTCTGGAAGGATGCAGACCCGTCACATGCAGTCTCTTATGAGCGAGTGCACAGCAGACTTCGGGACGCTGTCTAGGGGGGCTGTGCACAAGTGTGCATTCACGTGTGTGCACATGTACATGTGGAAAGAGAGATCACATGCCCCCAAGTATGGATGCTTTGGGGTGGGCTTTCCACACTCTGGAGCCCTTTTCATAGATTTCTCTAATGCCTGAAGCTTATATAAGATGCGGGGGCTGCATGTGAAATCAGGGAGGAGCAGCCCACGTGCCCCACAGCAGAAGGGTCTGAGGTGCTGCGGCCTGCGAGGTGCGGAGATGCTCGCTGCTGCCCCATCCGCCTCCCTCCATCTGTGCATTCTTGTCCACTCACAGAAACGACCCAGGCTTGTGCCTCTGCTGAGCCCCGTTGTGCCCCCAGGATAGTGCAGGTGCCGGAGGCGCGTGGGAGGTCCCCGGGCTTCTGCAGAGCTGCTAACGTGGGAAGGGGCACTGCACACCCAGCCTGATCCGAGAACAAGGGTTCAGGATGTTTCCCTGATGGGCTGATGGGTGTGCTCGGAGCGAGGTAAGGGAACGGTGTCCAGAGACCCGGAAGCTTGCTGAGTAGCTGCCAAGGGCAGGACAGACGTGCTAAGACCCTCGGGCAGCTCCCTGCACGGTCCAGCTCACGCCGTCCCTTCTCAGGTGCCTTCTTGCCGTGTGAGCCTGGCCTTCTGCAAATGGTCCCCCTCCCTCCCCTTAAGGCTAGACAGGAGAGGTGAAAAGCAGACTACTTGGGTTACCCTTCTGTGAAATCGTTAGCTGCATCTGAAGCCAAACAAGGGATATTTAGATCCCCCACTTGCCCTGTGCTCGTGCAGAGAGCCCACGGACCGAGCGCTGAGCAGACAGGCTGCTGGACAGAAGGGTCCATGGGCAACACTCCAAACTGGGAAAGGGGGATTCCAGGCAGTGAGGCCTCCTTGTCAACAGCCCTGGCCAAGCAAAGAAGAGTCAACTTGACGTGCCAGTCAGGACCCTGCCTTCGGGGGCCCTTGTGCCGCCCAATGTGTCTGCAGCCTCCTCGTTCCAGAATTTCCCCTCACAGTCTGGGCTCTGGACCTGCCAAAGCCAGAGCAAGCTGTCTGCCGGGCAGAGAAGCTGGTACACAACCTGCCCTTGGCTCACTTAGAGATTTGGGGAGACATTTGCATGAGGTGGCATTTAGATGGAAACACAAGCCACCACCTTGCCCACGTGTGTGTCTGTGTTTGCATGATCTCTAGGGGGTGCTGGGCCCTGCACTGAGTGGGGGCAGCGCTCGGAGGGGCCCGCCAGCCCATAGAGTTGGCCCAGGAGCCTCCCCTCACCTCCTGGTGGCTTCCTGGCCCCCTCCCCCTCCCAGCCACTCCCCCAGAAGGACTCCTGGCCTGTCAGACACTGGGGGACGCCTTTTAAAATGGCAAGCTGTTTACCCAAAGACCCGATTCCCAGCTTCTCTCCACTTTAATTAAAAACATTTGTAAACAAGCTGATGATGGTCACGCTAGTCCCGTCTATGAGACGTATGAACAAGGAGAGGCCGCGCAGCATGTAAGTGGGAGATAGTTCTCTTTTGAACTTTCCAGATGGGACTGGGATACATGGTTTAATAGGAGATTGTGGGCTTTCTTGCCCATCGAATACACAGGTATTTGCTTCTGTATTCGTAAGGCGCTGTGGGGAGTCGTCTCTCAATGCCGTGTCCTGCGGCAGCCACTCCGGCTCCCGTGCCCACAGGTATATAAGCCAGTTAATCCCAGGCACATTTAAAAACAAATACCAGCTGACCACCTGCTTTCCCGGCGACAGCTTCATGCCGCTTCCCTGCTTTATACACAGGCCAGCAAAGCATCTCCAAGATTCTGTGCAGCACAGAGCAAGGCCAGCTAGTTGTCCTTCCGGTCCAGTGATCTTCAGGCGAGCAGACCACCCAGGGCCATCAGCATAAAGCAATGGCTAGCTTTCAAAGCTTTGCCACTTTAGGAGAAACTTCAGAATTATTTCCTTTTGGTGAACAGAAATTTTCAGGAAAGAAAATCAAAATCAAAACCTTTTTAGGGAGAAAAAAAAAATCCCAATACACCAGGAGCCATCCACAGTGAAAGTCACAGCGCTGTTGAAGTTCAAGTCTTTGGAAACAGTACTTGATTCATGCGGTCCCGCCTGAGACACTCTCAAAGCAGATCTTTCTAGTCAAGGTTTACCCAGAAGGGTAAAGATTTCTGTCATCTCAATACAGATGAATACTTAGAACGTCAATAAAAGTGGCTACGAAGTCGATTATGCCTGTAAGAAGACGAAGGGGGTATTCTGGTGCAGATCAGAGCTGCCCAGAACGGCTCATCAAACTTTGTCAGAAAAGATCCACGCTTGCATAAAAGAATGATTCTGTGGATATAAGCAGAAAAGAACTGAAATCCCAGGATTTCCTAGGACTTCGTGGGGAGACCCCTGCAGAGCCATAGAAATTGAAATTATGGATATGTTGAATACTTCTCTCCTCCACGCTCCTGCTAGGCAATATGCCTTGAGTGGGAATGAGCACAGTACCAGAGGGCAGAACCCGCGGGGGACAGATCAGCGTGGGAGTTAGAAGTGGCTCCACCCGTGTTTCAGCAGGACAATTCCTGTTCCTTATTGTATGTGCGGATGAAATATGGTACAACTGTATGCTTTCTGCATGCACACATACTTACCTGCATGTTTGTATATGCATGTCTGTATCGGTATCCAAGGCTGTGTGCACAGCTGTGTGTGTGTGTATACATACATTGGTAAACACTATTGCTGTGTATTTGATGCCCAGAGAGAGACGACGCCCTGGGAAGTACCATACACACGATTCTTCTGCCCCAGGAAAGCTGGAGAGCCCACGGCACAGCTCAGACTGCGTCCTTCACCTTACAAAGACCCGTTTCCAGTCCTTTATGGACGAGCAAACCGTGGGCGGCATCCAGGTGCGCACAGTGTAGGTGGCTGGGGAGAGGCGGGCTCACCTGGGACACCTTCTCCTCCGCTAGCTGGCGGGCACTGACGGGGGTGGGGAGGGTCCACAGGCGGCCCGTGTGGTCCCCTTCCCTTGATCTTAAATTATCTTTCTTCCTAATGAAACTGATGTCATTTGGGGCAGTGGGCAGTGTGAATTTGGAGTGTATTTTGTGCTTAAACAAGATGCTGAAGACATTTTATATTTAGCATTTTCAGTGTCAAGAAAAAGGCAAATAATACCGTCCCGCCCACCGCCCCATCTCGGGGACACTGCTCCACGGTAGCACAGCTGATGGCTTAAAAAATGATGTTCGTTCCGATGACCCAGGCCAGCAGTTCTATTATTCTGTCAATTCTATTCCTGGATTTAATGGCCTTGTAAATAGGGGCGTTCAAGTTCAGCTGCTCACCAAATCGTTCCACGGCGTAAAGGGGATTCTCTCCCTTTCCACGTGACTGTCTACAAGGAGCTCCGAAGGGAGAGTGGCCCACACTTCACAGAATTCCAGAAGGTGCCTCTTCGTTCCAGCTCCAGTTGTTGTCGGGAAATATATTTTATTCCTTCTAAATGCCCAGGAATCATGCTCTCACTTAAACCTCAAAGTTGCTCTCACCTAGAAATTAATCTGCTATTTCACACCAGCTTGGCCAGTCTTGCTGAATTCACTGGCTCTGATAGCTCTTCAAGACCCGGTACTTGCTACTGCCCCTGTCATGAGTGGGAAGGGACGCTGTCACCCAAGTCCACCCACAGATCTCATCGGCACAAAAGAGCGCTGGCGTCTCCCTGTCACCCACATCTGTGAGCGATCGGACGGGGCCTCTGCTCCATGTTGTCTCTGCTTCACGAACCCAGCTGACGTAGGCTCTAGCTTCCTGTTTCCCAGATGTTGAGGCAGGAAAAGGGAACATGCCAAATTGGCCACTGCTCTTAACGTTGCTGCCCGGAGGTGCCGTATGTCACCGCTGATCACCCCTCATTGGTCAAAGCAAACTCGAGGTCTTGCTTCCCGTCTTCATGGCCAGGAGCCTGGGAGGGAGAGAGCTGGCGGTGTTTGCTGAACTGCGGGTAATGCTGGAGGTTAGGATAGACCCCGTAGACCTGTTTAACCAAGGTCAGCGCCTCCTGAAGACGGAAACTGAAGAGGGAATCTTTCTTGTTCTAGAAGCCAGGCCTCCCTGGACATTCCTTGTCACTGCCGGAAGTGGGCTAGTGGGAATGAAGGCCAGAGCAGGTCACAGCCCCCCTCCCCAGACATCCTTCTCCTCTGGGAGTCACCCGAAATGTCCTGTCCACCACTGTCCGCTTCCCTTGAAGCCCCCATCAAGGGCACTCTGCCAGTCATGGCCTTTGAACCCCTGATTAGACCCCAGAGGCCTAGCCTGACCTCCGGGCCCCTCTCCTATCTCTTATGGGGACACGGGTCTTTGGGTTGGAGGCCATCCTAAATGCAGGCTCATCTCATCTCGAGACCCTCAATTTCATCTGCAAAGACCCATTTCCAAATCGAGCCACGTTCAGGGCCTTGGGGGTTATGAGGCAGACCTACCTTCTGGGGCCAATGTTCAACCCAGTTGGTACCCATCCCCCCCAGCTGCGGGTACATGAGGGCTAAGGCCGCCCCTGGCCCTGAGCCTTTGCGAGAGGAGGCAGAAGGGCAGAAGAGAACTCGTGGAGTCCAGACCCTAGTTGGGGACGAGGAGTTTACTCCTCACGGATGGAGTGAGCCCAGAGCCAGGGGAGCTGCTGCTGCAAGTGGGGCTCGGGCTGTGGGAAGGGAGGGCGTTCCTCTGAGAGCACGAGTCGGCGCGGGAGGCGGGAGGAGGGCCGGCTCCCGGAAAGTGCCCTGTGTGGACACAGCCTGCAGGGAAACCCTCTCCCTGAATCCCTCAGCACCCCACCAGCTCTAGAACGCCAACGCTGTGACTCCCACAAAGGGAGGAACCGCTAAATGAATGAGTCAAGTCAGTAATTTATACTCTGAGGGTTTGAGGATTCTACTCAACATCCCATTTGGTAAATTTTTAAATGAGAACAAAACAGCAGAAATGAAACCGTTTCCCTGTTCTAACAAATGCATGTTCCTCTGTAGCACCTGCTGGAGGGATGCAGAGTGCGTTTTGCTGAGGAATCAGGCCGTGCCGCTCAGGTTGTCGAGCTCACAACTAATTAAGCCCCTCGGGAGGAAACTGGCCTGGGATATTAGAAGCGGGCGGTCATTTCCAGTTAGGACTCCTCCACGGCCTGGCCAAGTGGAGTGCTGCGTCGGGGACACCTGCCGTCCCGGCCCTGCGTGGCCAGAGCCTGCATCCGCCGGGCCTCCCCCCGGCACTCGAGATGCTCAGGAGAGATTTAGGGTGCCCGGTGGGAAATGTTTCTGACGAGGTGTCCGACAAGAAACAGAATGAGCATTGACAGCGAACCTGCTGTGTATCAGTCACTGTGATGGGGGCTGCTTAGGCGTCTTGTCCCTAAAATCACCGCGGCCTGCGTTGTCAGCCGGCCGGGCTGCGGTCCGCCTGCTTCTCTCCCGAGCTCTGCCAGTTCTCGCAGCACGCGCTTTGGAGCCCATCGTGAGGTGCGCGCGTCTGTAACTGTGCAGTGTTTCCGGTGCATTAATCCTTTTATCACGAGATGCTCTTCGACTTTCTGTCCTTCTTCTGAGATCGAACTTGCATAATACTGAAAATGCAGGCCCTTCTGCTTTGCTATGATTAGTGTTTGCGTTATGTATAATTTATGATGCACACATACATAATTTAATGTGTAAATTATACATCGACACATATATATTTGCTTTTTATTGTGGTAAAATATATATAACATCAGATTTTCCATTCCCAAGCGTACAATTCTGCACTATCCTTTACATGTACAATGCTTTGGAGCCGTCACCACCACTTGCAACATTGCATATCACCCCAAACTAAACCGTGCTCCCAGTAAGCAATAGCTCCCCTCCCCCTGGCCACCGATGGCCTCTAGTCTGCTTTCTGTTTCTGTACATTCATATCACTGAAATACTCGGTACATCCCTAAAAGAACTGAAACGGATTCGAGCAGAGAGGTGTGCACGCAGGTCCACAGCAGCATTATTCACGGCAGCTGGAAGATGGAAAGAGCCCGGGTGCCCACCCACGGGGAGTGGATGAACAAAATGTGGTCTCCCCACTCCAGGCTCTGTGATTCTGCTGCAGAAGGGAACGGGAGCCACATGTTCTTCCTTCGTTTGCTTTTATCCTAACGTTGCCTTTGTTATTAACGTGTATTTGACCCCGAGGGCATCTGGTTGGGTCTTGCTTTTTAAAACGGAGTCTGACAACCTGCCATTCAGGAGAAGCATTTATTTACACTTGATGTCATGATTGACACGCTAGACGAGGGCGTGCCAACTTGCTACTTGTTTGCCGATTTCTCATCTTTTTCTGTCCCTTTACTTCTCTTTTCCTGCCTGCTTTTGGATTCATGGATATAGTTTATTTCATTTGATTTCTCTGCTGACCTGGTAGCTTGGTCGCTCTTGTGCACTATCGCTCTGTGGCTGCTTTTCAGATTATAACGTGCCTTGAGTTTTCACGGCAGTTAAATGCACGGCCTCCTAACACGCAAGACCCCGGTAGCTGCAGGGCTCTGCCCACCCGATGCTCCGCTCATAGACAAGCCCTGGTGGGAACGTGCTCCCGCTTTGTTTGCACCGAGTCTCGGTTATCCGTGTAGTTGCCGCATCTGCCGCTCTTGGTCGTGGTTTCTGCTCATTCCCCTTCACCCTAAAGACTTCCTTTAGCAGACTGCTGCTGATAAATTCTCTTATTTACCTAAACTGTCTCCATTTTACCAGTGCGGCTGAAGGGTCATTTCACTGGGTATGGCATTCTGGTTCACTGTTTATCCCTTTCAGCATCCTTCGTCCTTTTCACCTTCATTGTTTCTGGAGGGAAGCTCACTTCCGTCTGTGTAATTGTTTCTTTCACACCTGGTGTGTTGTATTTCTTTGGAGGCTTTTACCAATTTTCTCTTCATCTTTGGATTGAAGCAATTGGACCACGATGTGCCTGGGCATGGGGATTGATGAATTAATTGATTGATTGATTGATTGTATTTGCCCTGCTTAACATTTCTTGATCTTCATGGATCCACAATTCAGTGTTTTTCACTAACTTTTGGGAAATTTTTGGCTATTATTTCCTCAAATATTTTTTCTACTTCACTCTCTTTCTTCCTTTTTAAAGACTTTAATAATGTATATGCTAGTATGCCTCATATTTCCATATCTGTCTTGGGGATTCCGTTTTATACTTTGTTTTGTTGTCTTTGTTTTATACTGTAATCTCTTTGGTTTTATTCTTCAGATGAGGTTATTCGTGCCCATGTAGCTTTACGTCTGCCCCTGTTTACTCTCTAATCTTATACCTTCCTAGTAAGTTTTTCACTTAATTTCTGTACTTTTTCAGCTCCAATTTTCCAGTTTTTAAAATACTGTCTGTATGTCTGCCAAGATTCTCTGTTTATACATTGGGTATATATTTTCCCTCAAGTCTTCGAAAACACCACCGCGTTCAAAGTTATTGTTTGCTAATTGCAACATGGGAGCATCTCCATGTCAATTTCTATGGGCTCTTTTCTTTCTGAGGTTGGGTCACAGTTGTTGTGTAGTTACGATTATGGTTAGATGCTGGGCATTCATTATTATGTGGGGACCCTGGCCTTCATAATGTTACTCTGAAGATCAGTCACTTTGTTTTAGTAGATGATTAAACTTTCTTGGGATCAAACCACAGTCTCTGTTGCCCTGTGGTGGGAAAGGGCTGAAATCTCAACCCAGTTATTTTACTCCTTAATCTTTCTTTTCTGGGAGTCCCTGCCTGTCCACACGCAGAGGCGTGGTCAGCTTGGCGGTAAGCCAGGGCTTCGGAGGCAGGGACTCCTTTCTTGCCTGTATTTCCCCAGTGATTTCGTCGCTACTGTGCCGGTTCACATTCTTTTCACAGTCACTGTCTTCCTGGGTTCCGTGGTCCCTCTGCCGCCCAGCTGTCACGTTTCCTCAGTCAAAACCCTACAAACTCAGAAACCTCACCCATTGCAGTTCAGCGTTCAGTCATAAATCCCCCTCTTTGCCCTCACTTGCTTTACCTCTTTTCCCATTCCTGCAAAGAGTTAGATTCTTCAAAAAATATTTTTAGCCCAAATTTTGTGATTATCATCTGTGAGCAAGTGAGTTTGGGTAATCTAAGACCTCATTAACCTCTAATAGATTTTTTTCTAAGATCTGATTAAGTAACCCCGATACCGGATTCTTAAGAAAGAAGTGTAAAGTGCTGTGTTTTGGGTCTGGGCAGAAGCTAGGATCTCAGTGTGATGGTTGTGATAGACTCACTCACTTCCTCTACTTGTCAGCTTAAAAATCATTCTGTGACTAAATTAGGAACTACTAAAATTGGCCTATAATTATTTTAAAGATTGGGAAGGCTTTTGTACAGTTCCCTGGGGAGAGTTGTGGAGGAGCTGCCCCCAGTGTGACACAGACCTGCCTTCAGGGTGGGGACGGCAGGTGCCCGGGCCTGTGAATGGACCCGTGTTGGCCAGGCACAGGCTGTGGTTTCAGAAGAGGGCCACACCCTCTCTCGGAGCTGGGAGCTCACCCTCGGACTGGGCGTGGTGGGTGGGGCCTTCCCTTGGAAGAGGGGACAGGACTGGGCTCCCACTTTCCGTCTCCATTAGACACGGACACGCACGTGTATGTGCGTACCCACATGTCCGCACACACGCATGCATGAACAGGGCATCTTTGAAGCAGATACAGTAGAGAGACCGCCACTAAATGGATGGGAAGAGAAGAGAAAGCCAGAGGAGGTGTTGGTTTCACATCGAGCAGGAGGACTTACACCCGTGTTGGTGGGATGAGAGCAGCTGTGTGGAGAAGCATGAGTCACGGTAGCGTGTGTCTGAGATTGTTCACGCAGGAGGGTCATCGGAGCACAAACAAGGGGCACATTCTCCATGCAAAACACCGGGGTTTGCATGACGAACCTCCATGTGCAGAGAAAATGCGGGAAAGGAGAACCTGATCTAGAAGTACTCTGGCGTGTGTGTGTATGTGTGTTAAAAAAGACAAAATCCCCAGGTCTCTAGATGGGAGCTAAGATGTAAAGTCTCAAGAAGCACACTTTGGAGCTGGCCTCTATCTTCCACTTTTCAGCTCTGCCAGAAGCGAAGTCAGATTTTCTACCCAAACCCACCAGGGAAAACGCTGTGTCTCCCAACCTGGATTTCTAGCTCAGATGTAGTGTCGCATGGGACAAAGACAATGCTCAGAAAATAAGCCACCCACGTCCTCTACTTGTAGTTCCGCAGAAGGTGTACCCTGCGCGGCCGGCAGATGAGTTGAGTGTGGTTGGCTGGGTGGACCCGGCTGGGCCAAGGAGCCCGCAGCTGCCTGCACCATCCCCGCCTCAGCCTCTAGGGCTCAGCTAGATCCCGGGAGCCCCTCAGCCAGTCCTGTTCGCCGCTGTTTCTTCCTCAGACCCAGGACACCTGTGCTGTACGGACCGTCGAGTCCCTGCTTCTGCGGGGTCAGCTCTGTGTTCATCAGATTCTCCACATAAGTGAGACTCCATAGTCCCTGTTTGTTCTGACCTCCTCCACTCCACACGGTGCCATTGGGGTCCATGTCATTGCAAAGGACAAGATTTTCTTCTTTTTTATGGCTGAATGCTATTCGTTGTATATAAATACTGCTTTTCTTTATCCATCCGTCCATTGATGGGCTCTTGAGTTGTCTCCGTGTCTTGGCTGTCACCAGTGCACTGCAGTGAACACGGGGTTACA
>RCUC01066747.1:0-17933 GCA_003697995.1 Taxidea taxus jeffersonii
AAAAATGCATATTTAAAAAAAAATCTCATTTCCTGAATCTAAGAGTTGTTTTATTAACATTTTATTTATTTATCTATTTTTATTTTATTTATTTATTTTTTATTTTAATTTGTCTGTTTAACAATTTATTAACATTGTCTTATTATAGTATTTCGTATTAAATTTTGCCTTTACCTTTGTCAACTCTAGATAAATTGTTCCAGAGTAGAGGAAATTAGGTGTTTGCCCACTGCCTTAATCTTATACTTCTTTTGGTAGAAGCAGAAACTGAGTTTGTGAACTTTGCTTTTGCCCTCTGAATGGTGGGGAAGTTCGCTGAGGTGCTTCCCACCAAGAAACAGTGTGTTGGGTGCCAATGAAATTCAGAAAAGCCACCTGATTAAGTACAGATAGAACTTGCTGGAGTCTATTTCTGAGTCCCTGTGCACTCTTGGTTATAAAGCCACACATTGGCCACTATTTGGAGGGAGAAAGAAGAAAAAGACCAGAACCCACAAGAGAGGTTGCTTGGTCTTCTCTCTCCAGTCCCCTTTACTGACAAGGCTTACCATTGTGGCATCTTGCAAAGGAGAATGTTTACAGGGTCCACCTGCAATATCACAAAGCAGAGAAGGGTATATTTTGAATTGAGAGGCAATAAATTGATAACTGGCACAGTGACTGTAGAATTCATTGTTTAAACTAGAAAGCAAAGAGAGCAATTAATATTTACTGTGAGACAATAGGTGTATACCAGTACTGTCCTAGAAGAAACTAGAGATACATTTACCCTATGTGGGAACTAAGTCTGAGGGGTGAATAGAATCTGGGTAGGGAAGAGTAGTGCCACTGAAGAACACTGTGGGTGCAGGGAACAGTGTGAATAAAAGGAATGGATGCTGGTGACATGGAACAGCTACACTCAGTATATGGCATGGGAGAGAACAAATATAAAGATGAAATAATGGTGTTTTTTGAATGCTTTTTGAATAAAAGGCTTAACAAACTTATTATCCTAATGTTGAGGCCCATAAATTTGAAGTTAGTTTTTGTCAGGATGTGCATTTCCCTTTCTACCATTTCCATCTTCATGACTTGAAGTACCTTTAGAGGCATTTGTTATACTCTCTACTATACTAAGAATTCAAGGCCTTCTGCAGAACTACAGTTGGGTTGCTAAAAAAACTGATCTGGTCTGTCAAAATTAGATGAAGGAAGCAAATTTGGTAGAGAATTTGCTTATTGTCAATCTTTGAATGTGATTTTGTTTTGTGAAATTTATGTGTTTAGATAGGAGAACATTAGAAAAAAGGAAAAATTCACCTTTCTACAGAATGTATGCAGTAAAATATGGTATAATGCATACCAAAAAGAAGTCTGTGTAGCTTATTTTTCAAGTGTATGTGTGTATGCATATGTCAGATTGAGAGAATAAGATTATTCTTAGTCTAAATTCTAAAACCGTAAATATTAAGAGCTAATTGATTTTTCTCTATCTTCCCTCTTCATCACTGGATACAGCACCCAGTAATAAGATCTCTTGTAAGAAGCCTGTTATTAAAATTCTTTGCACAAATGCTGAAGAAATGGAGGCCCAGAAATGTGAAGTGGTTTGTTCAAGTCACTGATTAGTAGTAGAGGACATTTTTTTTTTTTTTTTTGCTTTTTTAGGTTGATAGCCCTTCTATTCTAGTAGGTTCTCTTACTTGTTTCTAAGTTCACAGAGAAATTATCAGAACTTCCGTATGTGGATTTCACATGTAAGTGAACATGGCCTCTGAGATATGCCTCTGGACATTTGCTTTCTAGATGAAAGGATACTGTATTGAATTGCCATGTTTCAGGGCTGGCCCTACAAAGCATGGTTCCCCCCCTCCTTGATGCTCTCTGTTGATCAGCTCTTTTTCCTTTTATTTCTGGCCCAGCTCCCCCATATCTCAATTATTTTTTCCTCCTTTGTCAAAAGTCACAGGTTTGGAAAACGGGGACCGTATTCCTTTGGAAGGAAGGGGGTCATCTTCCAGACACTAACAGGTCTCCCATGTTGAGCCAGTTCTATAGCCTGTAGGTCCCCACACATGCTTCTCCACTCCACAGTATTTTCTGAGCCTCAGGTCCCTAAGCACCCTGGTCTAACTCTGACATCTGGTAAACCATGTTGGAAAAGCTTCTTCTGGAATTTCTGTACATCCCTATACACATTCCAGATAACAAATGAAAAGTATTTGGGAAAAAAAGAGAAATGAACAGTTCTCAAAAGTTTACTTTAGATTGATTTATTGGCTGACCTCTCTGTACCTTTTTAACAAACTTGCTATTAAAAACAGGCCCATCTATTCCGATTCACCACATGTGACCCCATTAAATTCATGGCCAGCTTTCCATTGTATGGAACTCCATAGAGATTTGGAGGCTTATTTCCAGCATTTAACTTCCCTGGTAAAAACCAGTGGCTTTAATGATAGCTGAACACAAGGGAAAAATACTTTTTAAACATCTCTGTTTAATAGATGGTTATATAATGTTGAAAATTTGATTAAAATCAACTCTGTAGATATTTATAAAATATCTGTCAGTGACAATTTTGAGTAGTGCCCATGCAGAAAGAACAGAACTTGTGGTCAGCTTTCTTTCTTTCTTTTTTTTTTTTTTTCTTTGTCCCTGATACTAGTCTTTCTTTCTGTGGCACTCATTATTTCTGCCATGAAGTAGTAAGTGAAACATTCATAGAAATCTGAGGAATTGATAGCCATCCCCATTTCCTTAAATCCTTGTTTCCCAAATTCTCTAAATAAGTTCATGGAAATTTGTAAAGCAGCTTTATTAACTGGGAAAATTTCAATGAAAAACACAATAATGTTTAAAGAAAAAACAAATCTGGTTTGGCATATAATAGCTGTATGATCTTGTCAGAAAGTCTTACTTTACAGAAGGTCCATGGTGTAAAAACTATAAATAAAGCAGCATCTCCAAAATTTTGAAAAGAGCCACATCACCCTTTCCTCCTGCCTGATTTAAAAATATGTGACAAAGTAAGAGAATTAGGAAAAAAACGTCTTCCCATACCCTGTCTGGCTAATTCAGACCAACTGGGAAAAATCACATGATGGACAACACATCAAAAATCTAGGCTGAAAACGGCCAAATCTATGAATAGCAGATATGGGAACCAGCCCAAGCCTTGTGTGTAGAAGGGTGACAGATAAAAATAGTGCCCTAAATTTTTCAAAGGTGATTTGAAACCTCCCAAGTATAGATGACCTTGCTACTGAAAATAAGATGACAAGGGCAAAGTTGAAATTGTGACTCCTTCAGGGGGCTGTAGACTTGAGCTAATGTTCAAGAAAGAAAGGCTGATTTCTTCCCCGTCATCAGCAAGCTGCACACAGGCACAGAACATTTCTTTTTCTCTGACAAATTCTTAATATATTTATTCTTCCCCTCTGCTCCTTTCAAGAAAGGAAGGCAGCAGCTCAGGACTGTGAGTTTTCAAAAGCATCCCATTTTCAATTCCCTCCTGCTGATAAAAGCAATGTCCAGAAGACAGGAGGTAGGCTTAGTGCTGGGGGGAAAAGGAAAAAAAAAATTTTTTTCCCACATCATAAACCTTTTTTCCCCCCCTGGACATTTCTTCACTGTGCTTCTGCCTCCACACTGTGCTTGATATCAGGGGTGTGTGGCTTGCAGCTACTGAAATAAAGAAGTTTCCAAAACTTGCTGGCCCCCACATCAACTAGGTACAAAGATAAAGGCCATATCATGTTTTTATTATTTCATGTTTTTGAGAAGGGAAGGAGTGCAGAAGGAAGTGAAATTATTTTGAGTGTCCATTTCTGAAGTTCTTTGCATGTCTTCCATTCTCTGGTGTTGATTAAAATATCTTCACATGTCTCTAAGGCTCTCTAAGCTGGATGGGGAGAGTTTGGTGACAGTGTGGAATACCATTAGTAAGATTTCTTTTGGTGACAGACAGATGTAAATGTATCCATCTAATTCTCTACTCTCAGGTCTCTTTCTGCAGATGGATGTTAATAATTAGCAGTTGCATCTCCTCCCTCTTTATCAAATTGGATTCTCCATAAATTCATCATTTCCTTTTTATTTTCTCAAAGTAGCAGCAGTTCTGACAGCCTGCCTTTGTTCTTGTGTTTATAAATAATTTATAACACAGAAATATCTCTTCTTAGTCTTAAAACATAAACTAATGGAATAACACAACACACTGGGCCAAACTACCTTCTACTTGGGAAGAAAGAAAACCTCAGAGTAGTGGTGGGGAAAGCTTCATTCTTAACAAAGGGACGCTGAAGATCGTATGGGAAAAAAAAATTTGTCCAGCTTAATTTAGTTTTTGGTTTTATTATTCCACCCCACCTCCAGTTTCTAGCCGTGTATAGGAGTTCTAGACAACACAAATCCTTTTGTGGTTTCCTTTCCAAATAGTATACCTTGTGTGATTTCCCAGATACACCATGCATTTCATTAAGCTATACAGAAAGGAGACAATTATTCAATTAAAACATCCACAGATGCTAAAAACATACCATGGTACATTTATTCAACAACTTTATGCTCATAACCCATGCACAATCTTTAAACACCAAAGTACAAGGATTTGGTCCAAATTAGCAATAAAATACAATGTGTTTGCCCTCTACTGGGTAGTAATGACTGTGTAGTTTTCCTTACATACCCAGTGGCCTTGTAGACAGCTTCATAACTGTTTCATGTAGTCACTAACACAGTGTTATAAACAAATATGGCTAGGATTTGTGCTAATTAAGGTAAATAGAATAATGTTGAATCCATTTTTCTAAGCTAAGATTTTCAGGAGAGGTGGTTTAAAATTTTTCCTTATATTGCTCTAGGCTTGCACATCACATCACAGGAGAGAGTTTATAAGTCATCATTTGATACCCTGGAAATATATTCAGGTTGTAGATAAATAACCTGCCTAACAATGCTAATGCAGAATGTCTGGCATGTAATTTAGATAAGAATCTGAACACCTCCTTACATCAGCTGTTAAGATTTTGCACTGAAGCAGAAATAACGTCTTATCTTCCATCTGGAAACGGGACATAGAATAGTGACACAAGTTATTTACAGAGTTACTGCAAAACAAGAGTGGTAACAGAGTAACTACAAAGCAACTCCCTGGGTTACTGCTGCAATATAATGCCAGATAAATAATCATGCCAGGGTAAATATATTGGGAGATGCCCGATTTTATAGGGCATAAATGTAGCTTGCATTCCTATTGGGGTAGAGCTTTTCCTTGCATGTTGATTTCTGAAGCTTCTTCCCAAGTCGGAGCTGACCCTGCAGAGCACCAATAATGTGCATAGAACTCTCATGCCGTTTCTATCTCAGGAAGTTGAGGGAAGAAGCCCTGTCCACTGCCGGGGTGGGGGCCTCGGTACAGTCCTGAAAGACAAACATACCTTTAGATTTAAATTGATTGAACGAAGGAACTGGGTTTGACTGGAGAGGAATTTGGCTGGTATTTCGGGTCAGGTCCTCTCTCATGGTCCCAATTGTCTTGCTCTTGGCAAATGATTTGTTTTTCTCTTAAAAATGGGGTGGGATTAATATCCTGACTTGGGGCTTTGGAATGTTTTCTCCCCGGAAACAACAGCCAGCATTATTGGTCCGAGTGATTTAGGAATGAAGCATTAAGGGTAGATTTTTTTTTTTTTTTTGTGGTGCTGGGAGACAAAATAATTACTGGCTTGTACCACAGCCTAACAATTAAGAAGAAATGAAATCCTCTCTTTGGCTTAAAAACATTTCTACATAAGTACCGGGGCCCCTCCCCTCCAGTGGCCCACCCACAGGATATCATCTGGGCTCTGCCTTTATCTTTGGGGTCCTTCTGGGGCAGGAATATAGCAGTATAACTCAGAGGAAAAAATATATATTTTTTCAAAGCACAGAATATGAAATGCCCTAGAGTCAGTCAGTCTCTCTCTCTCTCTCTCTCTCTCTCTTTTGGTCCCTTTGGAAAGTGACATAAGTAATTGACAGAATGTATATGTGGAGGTGGGATTGGGGAAAGATAAGGTGGGAGGAGGAGAGCATTGCGGACTTTGGGGTAGAGATTTCACCAGAGGAAAACAGTTTTGACTTCAAAAGAGACAATTTACTGCAATTGAGAGAACTGAAGGGAAGAAGGAGTAAAATCCCACAGAACTCAGTTAATAGATAATAATCAATTTAATGATGGTCTGATAGGATCAGAGCACCTTCCAAAATTCTAGAATTTTCCTGTCTACAGTGTCATAACACAAAACGGCAGGGCATTTGTTTCTCTGTTCAGGTCCTTGTCATCTTGCTAATTCTGTACTTAGCTAAATGGCTGAAGATGTTTTGGTTTGTAAGGCAATTCTTGTTCCCAGCTGCATTAAACTGCTATTATTAATTACCTCCTTTGGCCTAACATTATGCCTTTATAACACATGTATTGTCAGGCGCTCTGCGATTATTGGAAGGCTGTGCCATACACAAAGGCATTAAGCTTAAAACAATAGAGGCTGCTTATTTGATAGTAGAAGATGTCAGGTGGAGACAAGCACAGTTGGCTAGAACTGACTTGAAGCTCGTCATAAGGAAATAAGGGGTGAGGTGATCACAGCACAGCATTAACTGTGCGTGAGAGACACACAATTCTACATGGCAGCTTCCATCATGCATTTCTCACGGAAGAAGGGGGGAAATGGGCTCTGGGTAAATGATGGGTGAATACAGAATCAATTGTAGGGTATGACAAGACACTTTCTCTCTTTGTTTAATATATAAATCAGGAGCACTTATGAATTGATATTAATTAAAATAATGTATTTGCTTTCTTTCAACAGTAATGTCAGCCTTGTTAAAAAACGGAACACTAAATCTTCATTAGACTTGCAATATTAAAAAACTTGCATGAAATATGAATTAACATTTAACTTGTTGCTAGTTAGATTAAAGGGGAGAGAATGCAGTAGGCATTTAGCATTTTGGACAAAGGCAGAACCGGCTTTCCCAAACCCAGGAATAAGTTGATCTCCAGAAGCCACACTGATGAGGGAGGGAATCATCCATCATTACCTTCTAACAGGAGTGACTGCAGCCCAAATGGAATTACTGAATGCTCTCGCATCCATGGTATTAAGTTCATATCAAAAGGCTAAATGATGAATCAACAAAACGTCTGAATGTGAAAATTCAGTTTGTAAAGGTCCTTACAGTTCTTTTGGTACATATTTGGGGGCATAAGCAAAATAGCAGTCTTGATTTTAGAAGAAAGCATATATACATTTCACTTTTCTATAATCTTTTCCACACGGAAAAATTATGAAAAGCTCAAAGTGCTGTTACTTAGCTATGTTAAATTTTGGAAATTTGTGACTACCAGAGGGGAACAGGTGGGTAAAAGCCTTTTTGTTTGTTCTATTCAGATGGATGGATATTTGATGACTTCTGATCTTCATTGCACGGGTGGCCTGAAATTAGAACAGATGAAATTGGAATGACCAGGCTGAGACCTCATATTGCATTCAAAAATACATTATGAAACTCCAATGATCATATTGGCAATGTGTTGTCTTAGGTGCAAGCTGCTCATAAATGCGCTTACTTATGAAATACACCATCGATCTTATAATTACATTCCACCTGGATTTATACGTTTGGAAAATGTGATTGAATTTTAGACCGCTCTCTGGGGGTGACATGTACATGCACAGAGAAACCACAAGGTGGTGGTATGGTGTCACCGTATTTTTTAAGAACAACAAGAAAAGGGGGTTTGTTTAATGAGCTTGCACTCACAAGCCTGCTCATCTAGTGAACTGTGACTTTTCAAATACCAACCTATTAATGTCAAAGGCAATACTGAAGGGAACAGTTCTGTTTGATTTAAAAAATACAGACAATGTGAAGTCCACTATGGCCCAGTATCTATCACCTATGGGGCTCCATTCATGCCTAATGCTTTATTCAAGCTAAGACCTAGTTTTTATATATCAGATTAATACATATCTACAGCTTTGCACCTTTCTAGTTTGATTTTTTTATCATTAGGGCTCACCGGGGCCATTTTCATTCCCTTACTATAGCATCTGCAAGCAGGTGGATTAGAGATAACTCTCATTGTGCTTTGTTTTTCTCCCGACACTGTCATTAATCATTCCTTAAGCCACACTTCAACTTCTAGTAATCAGGACTGGCTGCTCCTGAGCTGCACAAGAATTGCCTCTCACAGTGTAATATGGAATTGGAAGCGAATGGCTGAGGCCAGACGCCTCTTCTGCATTCCCCATCTATCTCATCATTTAGGTATTTATCCATCTCGGGCTTGTACGGAGAGCACCTCTCTCCTTCCCATGAGGATGCAGATTGCAACAGAGGATCAGATTTGTTACCAGGCTTTGGGCTTTGATTGTCCTCTTATAAGTTCGGGATTAAAGTGAAATTTCCCACAGGGCTATGCAGGATTTGCTAGCATTTAACTGTTTAACCTGGCTGTTTGTGAATGAGAATCCTGTGGTCAACTATTCCGTAGAGAATATTATGGTAAGCCGAGCCTGAGTGGTACACATTCCGGTGTGTGCCTGTGAAGACGGGCACAGTTGATTCCAATTAACTTCATACCTGATATCAGTTGTTTTCATGTACACAGAGAACAGTGATCCCAAGGTATAAAGCAACCCAAAGCGTTCCCTTTTATGAAATATAGATGTCAGTTTTAAATAAATGCAAATCTGCTCCCTCAAAATTATGATTTCCACTTGCGCTTTTCACACTGATTAGAGAATTAAGCAGTCTTCTGTTGGGTTGTTTTTTATTTTGTGTGGTATTTTACATTCTCTAATTTGTTTACCAGCTCTAGTCTAACAACAATTTGATTCTTTATTCAACATACCTTTGAATATGACCGAAAGAGAAACAGAGTTGTGAATTTATTTACACTTACTTTATTCACAATGATAAACATGTACTTAGAATGTCTTAGGTTAGATATAGAACTTGAACAGATACAGCTTCCTAATTCTTTGTTATTCCTGAAGAGGAAAATTCTTCTAATGTGCTTTTCATTCCCCATAGCAAGGCAATGTGAAACTGGGGGAGGATTATTCAAAAATCAAGTTCATATTATCTACTTTTGTTGTTGTTGTTGTTTTAGATTTGTGTCTACTGAAGGAAAGGCTTTAGAAGAAGTCAAAATCATTCTGTTCCCTAGTATTAACGGGGTTGTATGGCCACTCATTGTACTTACTCTATTTACTGGGAATATGTTTTTTAAGTACCTAAAAGGATAGTTCTCATTTTGTGTGCCTCATCAAAAGAAGCAGAACAAGGAGACAACAGAAATACGGAATTTAGCAAACTGTTCAAAGCTTATGGGGAAGCCTATCGTTTGCAAGAAAACCAACCAAATCATTAAGCCTTTTTTCTTCCACAAATCCTCCATCTTATTTTTTTACCTTAATTTTGCAATGTTAAAAAAAAAAAGAAATACTTAAGCAGAAATAACTTTAAAAAAACCCTATATTTTAAAAAGATGGTTACATTTGATTGAAACATTAAACAAAAAACAGTTTCAAGCATCTCACTGGAAATCTTTTGCAAAGGCTAGTGTAGGTGGCAAATTGATCATTTTGGGAGAGTAAAGGAATGGGAGGCTACAGCAGTCTGTGGGCTAATTTATTTGTGGCGTTTGAGTCAGACACCCTCTTATTAGGGAACCGCTTTCAAAGCAGTTGTGATGGACACTGATCTTGAGCCTGGTAGGAGCTTTGCTTGGGGTTATAAAACAACAACACTGAAGGGTTTGGTACTAAATATCCTTAACCCCATTTATAATATCTCAGAGAATTAAGGAGGCACTGAGTTAGGAGTACATGGGGGAAAAGTTCTCTCTCTGTTTCTGTCTTAAGAGCAAGAGAAATCTCCAGATTCACATGAATAATTTTCAGCTGTGTATTATGCTCTGAAGTAACCTCTTCATTCCCATTGTTTTAGTGTGAAATCATTTCCTCGGGAGATAATTAGAGTTGCTCCATTTATTACATTAAATGATTAGCATGCACTTGAAATGATCCAGTGTATTTTCCTTTATTGCTGATGACTCTTAAACATGGGCCTCTATTCGTAATGGATAAATTAAGGTTGTCTTGGCTCTTTGTAGCCGACTGTGTAGCCAAACAAGAGAGACTTTCTTTTCCAAACATAGGCCAGGTGTGCAGTGGCTGAGGTCTAGGTCTGAAGAGATTCTATTCATATGGATGTCCCACCTGGTTCAACAAAGAGCTGGATAACACTGCTTAAAGGGTTTCTCTCCCAACCCCTTAATAAAAATGCTTTTAATGACAGTACTTTATCTGGCATTACTCATCCTATGTGTGGAGTAAGTAAGTTTAACACAAAGTGACCCAAGATCGCATTTCAAAAAAGTACCTCACAGGAAAGGCATGCACATTGTCTGAGTAAGCAATATGACCTACAAAGCCATGGAAAAATGATATTTTAAGAATTACCAAATATAGATTTCATTTGAATGCAAGTGCTTCTTGCTCTCTTTGAACTAGCCTGGTCGTGTAGCTGACAGAGACATCTTAAAAAGCCACTGGAAAGTTTGGATCAAGTCAACATGGCATGTTGAATTAGCACCATTACATAAATAGAGAAGTGGGGAAGAAATTGGTGCATTTTGTAGTCAGTTTTATATACTCACATTTTCAGTAAATGATCATAAGTTGGAAAATTTAAGCATGCTGTTAGAGAAATTTAAATGAGCTAAAAGATGTAAACATGCACAGACATGTAGACTAACCCTGATTAGGATTTAAACAGTTTCAGATTTGTCCACTCTGTCTAAATAGGTGTTAATATTTAATAAATTTCATCATAAGAGACAGAAATTTCTTCATAAGAGACAGAATTTTACATAGTAGGAAGAAGAATTTCAAAGAAAATGAAAAAAATCCTATAAACTTCAAATAGTTTTATATATTTTGAGGATGAGATTATTTTTCTCCCACCTAGACATGATTCAGAACTCTTTCATTTTGTCTTTATTGATTTATTTATGTACTTACTGTGTTCTAATAGCATTGTTATTTACAATAAAACAGAATTACTGTGGGAGGTTTATAATGCATGGCAACAGCTGGAGAATTAAAAAAAGAAAGAAGAAAAGAGGGTATGGGGTATGAGGTCAAGACTAGGCAGCTTTACATTTTGGCAACAGTGATCCCTTTTCTTAGGAGGAGGGAGGCCATTTGGATTTCTTTACCCTGTTTTCTCAGGTACAGTGATTAGAAGAACAAGTTACCAGAAACCAGGTATTCCCTTAGCAAGTGCGAAGAGGAATTTAATACTTCTCTCATATAACTTGTTTACTACTCCTCTCTTATAATTCATATTCCAGGAATGATCGCATAAATTCTCTGTAAACAGTAGCTAGCATTTTACTATCACACAGCCAAATAAAAAGCACTTGTGGAAAAGTTCTGTGTATCTGAACTATGATCTTGAGAAGGGAGGCCTGTCAGTATGTAGTCAAACCGTACTTTATGTTCCTTCTTGTACTAGAGCAAAAACAACACCAGATTCTTTACTTGTGCTTTAAAATTTTCTTATTCAGTGACATTTAAATGTAATAAATTTAAAATGATAATGTTCTGGTTAAATATCTAAATAACCTTAAATAATCTTGGTATATTCCTAGTCATTGAGACAGTTGAAAACTTTGCATATTTGATCATTTGTATAATAGCAAAGTGCTACTGGGTTCTGACTGAGGCACGCTGACTTTGGGAAAATGTGATTTCCAAAGATCCGCTGTATAATGACATTCTCTCTGCTTACATTCCACATTGTCTACCCGAAACGCCCTCCTACTAACATTTACTCAGATGGGACACATTGTTGTAGGAGAGCAGAGTTTTCTAGGTCATCTAGTCATGTTTTATGGAAAGAGTGACCAAGATCCACAGATATGCAGGGATATGTCTGGACACACACAGTGGTAATGTTAGGACTTCTACCAGCCCCTAACTCTATGGTCAGTGCTTTTTCTACTTCCACAGAAAAACAGAATCCAACAGAAAAATATCTGAAATGCCTCCTTCAGCTTCCATTCCTAGTGGGAAATGTTATTTACAAATAGGGAATGGGGAGCAATTATATAATTTGGCATATCCTTATTGATTAGGCATGATCCTTATTGATGAGTATTGCTACCAAATATGATTTTAATTCTATGCATCACAGATTTTATTTAAATTATTTTAAATGGATAATGGCCAAATTATATTAACCTTTAGCTAACCAGACCAAAGGATCTTTGGAAGATGGCAAATTCAATTAATACAAAGGTGTCAGCAGTCTATTTAGTGAACGTATTTTTAATTTCTTTGAGAACCTCTGAGAGCACTGTCAATGCATGGCTTTCTGAATTGGAGGAGACATATTATCCTGAAAGAGTACTGTAATGTTGTTTAGCTCTGACAGGAGAATTCTCAGGGTAAGGATGCTTGAAAGTCTTTATCAGTGTCCTTATAAGAGAAATGATCCACTTGCAAATGATGGAGATGGAGGATAGGTTTAAATTGCACTTCTTTTTATAACTTTGTGAATTTCTTTTTAGTGTATGTCTCTTTCAAAAGATGAAGTTATAATGGTACTAATACTAGTGGTGTGGAAGGTTACAATGGCTGAACACCATCTCTCTCAAACATTTATTCCATTTAAACAAAAATACCTGATAGAATTTCCATTATTCACAAGAACTCACACAATATAATGGTTTCTAGCACTCCTTTTGTAATAGCTTATTTAAATACTTGGGGCTGCAATTCAGCTTTCCACTTTGTTCAGACTTCACAGAAATACTTTATTCAATTGATCACATTTTTATTCTTTATTGTACTGTAAATCGCCTTTGATTTCTTAGAACACCAGAAATAAAAATCAAGCCTCTAGTCATGTAAAATAAAAAATTCTTCCCTGTGCATTTACTTAAAGACAAAGTAAAAACAAAACCCAAACCAAGCCAGACAACGTAATAAATAAAAAAAAAAAAGAAAGAAAGAAAAAATACTTCCCAACCAATAATTTAACAATTAAAGTGTATTATGTAAGAGGAGGACAGCTATGTTCTATGGATTGTTTTATATTTTAGAAATTTGATAGGCTTTTCTTGGGTGGAAATTTTATTTCAGCAATCTTTGTGATATTAGACATTTGTGAAAACAACCAGAAACCTCAGTTGATGCTTTTAGTGATTGATTGAATCAGATTGAAGATAACCCTACCCCCCAAAATAAATCTCATAAATACACATGAAATCACAAAAACTGGCTAAAGTCTTAATTTTTAATAAGCTTGTGTTTCAGCAGTGTTTTAAATTTAAAGAATAGTGACTATAGCCAGTTGACACATCAGGGTGGCATAACTTCTTTATAGGAAACTTTATCCCAGAATGTATCCTAGAAAAAGCTTGAAAGCACTTCAGGGTACTTGTAGAGAAAAAAAAGAGAAATAAAGCTAAAAAACTCAATGGTAACATAATATATGTTAAGTTTATTTCAAAAAATTCTCGTAATCTTGCCTATATGCAAATAGGGGAAAGTCTGTTAAAATTAATCCACAGAACAAGAGCAATTCAATTACCACAACGAAGGTGACATGAGCCGCCAAGAGAAAGGAATTCTGGTACAGTTTGTTTTTTTCTCCGAGTCCCTCCCAGGTAAAAATGAAGCACCTATATTGGCATATGGGATATTTGACTTTATTATGATAGTGCTTCAACCCCTAAAGGAAAGATTCATGGAAACATACCAGTGTGTGTCTTGATATAATAGAAGTAAAAGACTCCACTGTTACAATACATAATTTAACTATGCAAATACAGACCTAGGTGTGCGGTGATTTATCCATTTGCAATAGCTTGAAATTCTTTGAGAGGATTTTAAAAGACTTTATTGTCTAAAAATGAATATTTATAATGCTTTAAGGACAGTGGTTACTTAACAGCTAGCTGTAATGTTTGGAATCAATAAAGAATGAAATGAAAAAACATATTTAGAAAAACTTCCAAGAGGCTTTTGGAGAGATTCTGTGAAGACATGCATCAAATTACTTGAATTGATAGAACTCCTTTTAGAATATGATACCTACATGTATATTTCTCATATATTTGTATGTATGTATACATAAAACCTATATATTGAGTTTTATTCAGATATCCTTAATGACAACTAAGGTACTCTCCTATTTATTGTTCATTTTTCTTTAGTCCCGGGAAACGAAAATACTTCTTTTAAGATCATGTGAAAATGTTTTTATATATTGAAACAGAAACATCAAAATTCATTAAGAACAAAGCTCTGGCATATTAATCTGTCTGCCAGTTCTCAGCTTAGTGTGATTTCATCTGTTTGTAAGTCTTGAAAGTAGATATCAAAATAGAAATGCTCAGTAATGATTTTGGTAGTACTAACCAATTCGCCTTTTATTAAAAGCACAATGCTTGGTAATCTTGCGATATCTGTGATCTGAATAAACTGATCAGTAAATTAGAAAAGCAGTTTTCCTTCCCACATTCTATCCTAAATCTATATGAAGAAGCATTCATTACTTGCAAAGTTTCAAATGTGATTTGATTTACATACACTTGAAAGAAAGATTTCCCCTTGAAACAACAAGGACAAAATGTCCAAAGACATGGTAAATATATAGTTTCTTAATTGCAAAGCCAAAATAGATTACACACAGCATTGCAAAAATCTAAGACATCTGCTTTGTTTGAGGCAAGAAGAAAGACATCTGGGGGCTTGAATGTTTCTTTGTGACCTGCTCCAGTGTGAGTAACCTTGTAGTTAACTAGGCATTTAGTCAGGTCCCAGAAAGATCATTGCCTGGACTTTGCCTCAGAGGCTGATGGGATCCCAGGCCAAAGCTGAAATGTCATACCCAAAAGATCACTGAAGCCAGGCAGTCGGGGTGGAAGTGTCATAACTGGGGCAGTGTAATACCAGCCATCAACCATCTCTCCCTTTCTGGCAGTCACAAACCTACACACATGAAATAATCGATGGGGCAAAACAATTTTTTTGAATCTAAAAATAACGTCAGTACCAAATCTTCTAGAATCATTTTGTTTTCTGGCTAATTTGTAATTCTATCATTATTTTCAAATCTCCTTAAATGCTGGGGTCTTTTGTTATGCAGGAAACCTCTGGTGATTTCATATGGCATTGATGGAATAAATTCACATTAAAAAAATTTCAATTATGGGCTTCTGCAATTACATTTGACTTCTCTAACTGCAAAGAAGCCACAATAAAGTAGCTCTTCTGCTGTTTGGTTATATTCCTGGGTCATGTTAATGTGTGTTCATTGTAGCACAAAGTGGTTTATTTGTTCAAAGCTGTCTCCTTGATGTTTGGGTTCGCTTGCTCATCGGCCACAATGAGCACCCTTCCCCTGGTATTCCTGTTCCCTGCGTGACTTTGTAACGGAGTCCAGATGCAATATGGGTGCTTGTGCTGCTGGACAAAAAAATCTAAACCCCCAAACTGCTTGAGAGTTGTTGATAAATCTTTCCATTGGAATTATACTTGTCTAAATGGCAGAGATACAAGGTTCACTTTTTATTCAGTATTTGAATGTGCGGATGGCACCTTTAATTGCTCCCCATAGGCAGGAATTTGGCAGCGAGAAAGCAGTGCGTTTTAATCGGTCTGTCTAGCTATATTTTAAAACACCCCTTACCACAGTGCCTGCATATTTGTGTTGGCATTAACAGAACAAAATGTGTATTGGACTTGAAAGGTGTTTTGATGGTAGGTAAACACATTTATTTTTCACCTGATTCTGTTTTCTGTACTTACTATGCCAAAAAGGCAGCCGAGAGGATGGTGCTTGGATTAGGAGGAACTAAGAACTGATGGTTTTATTTCTCAAGTACTGCCTCTAGAATATGGGTTCATTTAATTAAGCTACAAAATGCCCTATGATGGAGTTTAGAAAACAGACCCAAGAGTAGAAAAGAGAGGTTTTTGTACTTAGCTAGCAAAGCAGCTAGCAAATGAGCTAATGAACCAGGTGCTTTACTTTAAAAATATTTGATTTCCTTGATTAAAAGAGTGATTCTCTTTATATGTTTATCATCGCACTTTATGAAAAGTATGAATATAACATGTGGCTGATTCTCCAGTGTATAGAAACATAGTATCAGTAGCTGGACTACAGATTTTCATAAGCACCACAATATTGAAATTCAGTGTTGTTTTATGAACAAGATCAAGAATAGTTAAATTGGAAAACCTTTTGTATTCCTTTGGGGAAACACTTTTTTCTGATCTCTCTCTTATATCTCTTATAGAAAAACCTCTCTCACTGTACAAGTGCCCTGATATTCAAATATCTTACTTTTGACATCTCTCAAGTCGTAAATTGTTTCTACTTTTTTCAAAATAGCATCTCACTTGTATCCCGCACTTTACTTTGAAAGCTCCTTCTCATGCTTGTCTTGTTTTGAAATAACATGGATTCTAGAGGCAGGCAAACTGAGTTCTGATAGTTCTTACTCGTACTAGCTCCTAGACACACTTAACTCCCCTGTAGCCAGCCTTTTTCCAGTGACCTTATCTGGCCACTCGTCTTGCAGATTAAAACACATTCAGATCATTTGGCTCATATTCAAGGCAACTGTTGTCTCCTTCCCTGAAATGACATAGCATTTGTTAGTTTGCATCAATTAAAAAAAAAAGTCAGTAGTATGTAATAGCAGAAAATGAAGTTTTCTGCTTTGTCAGGAAATTAACAATGTACCAAAATAAAAATAAGCTAACAGCCTGCTGTGTAAGGAGATGCTGGAAGCAAGCAAAATTGAGGCTGCTGCCTTGACAGTTGAGAGAGCAGATTATTGAGGAAGGGTGGGGGGGGGGAGGATTTTTCTGTAAATTTAAAGAATTTCCCCCAATTATGTCTCTGAAAAGAATACTTTTCTAATGTTTAAGAGCAGTATCCTCTATTACCACACTTATTATAGCGAAATGTAGGAATGCATGAGTGGTGGGTGTTTTGTTGTGACATCTGAACTATTTGTAAATATTGTTCACAGCTTTCTTAGCATATTTTAGCAAGGCAACATTTCAGGAAAGTATAATTTATTGCACATGATATAGATGGTGAGCTTCCCAATCCATTTGTTGTAGATGTGTTTGCACAAAAGAAAACTGACACCAGGCACATTAAAGTAGCAGATTTCTGTCTTTGGGTCTGGAGTCCCTTTAGCGGTTGCTCTGCCTTTCTAAAAACATCGGTGAGGCCAAGAGATCTGTCCGAAACAATGTAGTGCCAGCACAGTTGGGGAGAGTACATTTTTCTCTATTATTGTACCATGTCTGCTTGTTTCTATTTATGTGTGTATGTGTGTATGCACCTATGTTTGTATGCATGCATGTGTATGTGTGTGTGTGTGTGTGTATACGTGCGTGTATGTATGCACATATTTTTGCCCAGGCAAGCTTCTATGATTGTGGCATGCAACTTCAACGCCACTTTGCATGGTATTTTCTTTTTTCATTTCTCACGTGAAAAAATATATATATACAGACTTTGGCTATGATGCCTTATTTGACTTTGTCTTATTCTTTAAAATTTTCCTCAAAGAGAGAGAAAGGTCTTAGAGGAAGTACTAAGGTGCTTTCTTTTTCTCTCTCTTCCTAGCCCACTTTAAGTGACAAGGAAAACAAGTTCTAGTTTTGCTAGTTTGTCTTTTAAGCTGTCGTATTTTTTGGAAGAAAAAAGAGTTGGGACTATTTTGAAAAGCTGCTTTGTTTTCAGAATACAAGTGAATTATTTGGAAAGTAAAGCCTGCTTGTTTTCAATAAAAGAAGACTTGGCAAACTTGATCCCCCTCCCCTCCTTTTCTTTTCCTCCTCCTCCTTGTACAATGG